>JAEQBH010006046.1:0-117580 GCA_016808115.1 Tetrastigma voinierianum | reverse complement strand
TCCATGTCATTGACTCAAACGGGCTTCCCATTCATATAAACTCGTATACAAGTGATTTGCTATCCCCATGTATACGTCTCATTTTATCCAACTACCTAGTCATAAGCAAGCAACTAGTTTTATTATGTTTTTTTTTTTAACAATCTTTATATCGTAAGATATCTCATATACACTTATCAACTACTCGATATAACGATAATTTACTTGGGGTGATATTCATTATCAAATAATCTTATAAACATTTAATTATACTTGCATTTTTTCATATAACAAAAAAATTATACGCGTATTCCTCTTTTAATCCTCATAATCACATAAAGAAGGATTATTTTATTTATGTATATTATTTTTATGAATAGAATTTAGATACTTTTATACAATTTCGCCCATAACTAATCGTCGAATGGGCTGAGTAGAGCTCCTGTTCATTTTCGACTACAATTTTGACCCTATAAATGGGATTATTAGAGAAAAGCCATTTAACTCAATATACTCATGTCTTAAGTTTCTTATATTTAAAAATCTTGTCATTTTAATTTAATTTCCGGAGATATGGTTCAAACATTCCAAACTCCTCCAGTCATTTTCGTAAAACATAATTTGAATTGTGTCCTATATTTTGAAAATTTTGGGAACGTTTAGAGACACTTGACCATACTTTCTTCATGAAAGTTATTCTTTGCTATATGTCTAGTTTGTACAAAATTTGAATCACCCCATTTGACTAGTATAACTCAAGTTTACGATTTAAACAACTAATTATCTACTTTAGTGGGACTGCTCGAGACAGTTTTAGGGACATAATTGTTCCTCATTTCTTGACGACTTTTGCACAATGAAGACTAATTGATTATACTTCCTTCACTAAGTTGTTCTCCTAGAAGTCTAATTTACTCTATAAATTTGAATCATCAATTTGATGTGAGTGAAACTCAACTTATGACTCAAACACCAAAACTGCTCTAAAAACACCAAAATCGACAACTAAACTAGAATTGACCCGAAAACAGAGCCTCACTTTGATGAATTTTCTGAGTCCAATAGGGTCCAAATTTGAATACATTTATTTCAGGGATATTTTTTATCCTTGAAGTCTAGTTTATTTAGAAATTTGAATCACTCAATTTGAATGAGTGATGGCCAAGTTATGGTCAAGAGAAAACGTGGTTTCAAAATTCGACAAAGATCTCCCTCGAAACCCTAACATTTCTTTATACATAATCTCCTCATTTGAGGACCACAAACCCACAACACCTAAACCAACTTAAACCAACAAAACAAATAAAACAAAGAGAGGGAGAAATTATGGTAGTTTCCTAACCTTAATTTTCTTGAAACCTTATCTTCCTCTCTCCTTTCTTTCTCTTCTTTCTCTTCCTTTCTTCTCTCTCTTTAGCAAGTAGAACCCAAGACAAAAGAGAAAATCAAACCAAATTGGCTTCTTCTCACACAAACCGTAACCCTAGCTCCCTTTGAGCCAAAATGAGATATTTCTCCCTCATTCCATCTTTTGGTCTTATCTCCATTTGTTATATACGCTGTTTGGCAAAACCCATTTTTGCATTCTTTTCTGTATTTTTGCATTTAAAGCCTTCTTCTCTTTTATTTACATTTCCAAATTTTTATTTAGTCATTTTTATATTGGCATATATAAATTTATTAATATATGACCTTAGGGTTCTGGATTGGTAAATACTAATTTACTCCTTGACTTTTGATTAATTTCGTTTTTTTTCTGGGCTTAGCATTTAAATTCAAAAATATATATTTACTTCTTTATTATACCTTTAAACATGTTGTTTTACTGCGATAATTGGGTATTATGCCATATACACACAAATTTAATCAACTACACGAGTGAAAGTTTGTTTAAATCAAAATTTTCTCAACAACAAAATAAATGTATCGATTTATCGTCACAAGAAACTAATTTCAAATTGATTAAGAAAAAAAAAACATATATTAAATTTATAAAGTAGTCGAATTGAAAAAAGTAAGATTTTTGTATTTCAAAATTTAGATGATTGAATAAATAGGCAATTGGGTTGGTAGGAGATTGATAAATTAATTAGTTAACCTTGACCATTTGTTAAATTAACTTATTTTTCTTAATCTTTAGTGGGTAATCGATTAACTAAAGTAGTTGATCATGAAGAAGAATGTTAAGCAATTCGAGTCTTAATAACTAAAGTTATTCGAGACTACTTATCTTTACTCTTTATGCTCATAATTGTCAAGTTAGTTCTTATATTATTATAGTATGTAAGATAGAGATTTTAAGTGTTAGAAAATAATTTGCAGAAGTTGTACCTTTAATTAGTACTTGGGAACAACGTGTAAAATTGAAATATTCTCTAAGAAGGCTATATTTATATTAAAACCAACATCTTATAAACTCGAGCTTACGGTAGTTTTTTGATCGCTTAATACGTGATTCGAGCGTTTGGTCGGCTGCCAAGTCTTATGCTAGCTTCACCTCTATAATTTGAATATTCCATCCTAAAGTGTATTTGAGCCTTATAGCATTCAGAATTTATTTGACTTTTACATGTGCGGTATGTGGGTTTGATGTTAGGTTTCTAATGGTGATTAAACATACATATACAACGGAAAAATTTAAAAATTTTGCCTTTTTCTAATTCAACCAAGGATCCAAGTGATCCGATCAGATGATTCAGGGATGAAAGAATACCTTATTCGCGCTGAAAGATCCTTGTTCCTTAGTCTCGTGTGTGAGTCAAACCCTCCTTGTCGAATCAAATGCGCAAGTGGGATCGCCTACCTTCTTACAAATTATCCACACTAACCAGCCTTCTGAAATCGAGAGAAACGAGTGTGCTAGCACTGTGAGTCTCATGAAAACCCTAGCCGCCTCTCTCAAGCATGAAAAAGAATGAATGAATCCGCATAGGGATCCCTTGGGTTTAAATACCAATTTTAAGCCTAAGGGTTGGTTTTCTGGCCCATTCTATGTGTGACTCTCGTGAAATCCATCGTAATCGTAAGTGCGTGGACTCAAACCCCATTTCAAGCCCACGCATCATGTTTACCCTCTGAAGAAGACATTATGACTACCCAAATTATGTGGATGTCAATAGCCCGACATAACCTAATCCATAATAAATGTCGTAGTCCCTTTGTCTCACGATATCTTAATTGAACACAAGGCATGAACTATGTCTCCTTTGTAAAGTTCAATCATGTAATTTTCTCAACCTCCATGTAAACTGATAATACAAATGACATTAATAACCCTTATTAATTCATTTGAGCATGACCATGCAATTTCTAGTCTCACATGTCGAGGGGCCCACAAATATCTCTCTAAAAGGAGGGACAAATTCCTTTCATCCACTCACATCCCTCTACATAATTTATTTATGTCCAACTATACCGTATTACTACATCCCATTACGTATGATGTTGAACTGCGGTCAAACATAAAGTTCCTCCCACGTAGTGGACCTACATGGTGGAAATATAGGGTCAAAGGACAAAAAGAAGATACTATTATGATGAGAAGCACTTATGACTTATAATCCATGTAGTATTCTCATGGTGGGTCACCCAAAGATAAATGTTCACTCAACAAGATTTCATGAAATGACTTAATATCATATATCCATGATCAATAAACATGATCATCAATCACACTTCATACTAGTCTTATTTCACTATTTCTCCACCAATAATGAACGACCGGTGACAATTTAGAATAGTATTTCATTTGAAGTCCAAGGTTCTACTATCAAGTCACACACTTGATGACCATAAGTGGAATCAACTATTCGCGAAAGAAATCAACAAATTAAATGTAAGATGATAATGAAAATGTCTCTTTATTATCAAATATGAAAGTAATAATAATTACACTATTGCCCTAAGGACACATCATCAGTATTTGACTCTTTGCGCACGAGTATCAATGGCGCTGTATCTTCACGCGCGGGCGATGGTGTTAAGAAGATGATATCTATATTAAACTCAAATCTTACGAAGTTCGAATGCTTAGAGAGTCGTCATTTAACAAATTTTTCGGAGGATCATGTGTTATCATGTTAATAGCATAATAAATCATCTCAAACCTTACACATTTGATATAATCCTATAATGACTAGAATACTTATGACTTTATTGTAGCAATATCGACGCATCATGATTTGATTTATCATTCTATTTGATTAAAATACGCTGTTGTTCAATCGCCCACACTTGTAAATGTCGTAATATGAAGAAAAAACCGTTATATCAAGACGGCTACAACCGCATTTTTCGCCACAATAAGTCGGCGACAAAATCAATTTAAAAAACAAATTAAAAACTCATTTATGTGGAAGAACCACTATTGAAAAAGAAAATGATAAAAAGAGGTAGAAGGGTGATTTTAGACAAAGAATAACCTAAAATTCATCCATCTTTTGCTAAATTAAAAGGAGGGGCAACTATTTAAGAGAATAACAAAAGTTATTTTTATGATTGACTAATCAGACGTATAAATACACCAGGGAAATAACCAAGAATGGTTGAAGATCCTACAACTTCGACAGCTAAATACATTTGAATAATACAATCTACTATGAAGGAATAAGCCGGGCAAATTTCTGAGAACAAACAACTCTATTATGTCCCCTCAAGACGGAGCTCAAAGAGAAGTCCAATTCGTTTGGAGTTTTCGAAGAAAATGTTGTCATGGGAAGTGGTTTGGTAAGAGCATCACGGTTGATCTTCAAAAGAGACATGAGCAACACGTAAGAGCAATTCATTTGAATCAACTTGATCCTCGGATAAAATGAAAATCTATTGCAACATGCTTCATTCGAATGAAAAACTCGGATTGAACAAAGCCGAATGTCCCAATATTATCATAGTAAATGATAGGGCAGTGAGGAAGCAAAAGACCAAGATCAATCAAGAGATAACAGATGAAATTAAGTTCAGCAGCTGTCTGTGCAACGGAGCGATACTCTGCTTCAATGGAGGATCTAGCAATAGTCCGTTGCCTTTTATAACTCTAGGATATTGGATTTTTACCAAGATAAACAACATAAGCACTGGTTGAGCAAAAAGAGTCATTTTACCTTACCTAATCAGCGTTAGAGAAAGTTTTTAAACTGAAAGAAGAGTCTGAGAAAGCATGCAAACTAAGAGTAGAACAAAGCTATCATCAATGGTTCCAAATAAGATAACGCAGAGTCGCTTGACAAAGGACCAATGTTCATTTGTCGGGCGCGTGGCTATGGCTAGACAATTTGTCGGGATAAATAAAGGCGGCGTCGCCCAGTTAGCAAATATTGAGGCCCTAACCACTCATCGATACTTAGTTGGATCAGACAAAGAATAACCTGAGGTTAACATGAGTTGACTGGGTTGGTATGGAGTAAGAAATAAATTCTTGGCGCTTTGCATCTCGGGGTTCCTATTTTTCTGAGGAGATCCATAATATATTGCCTTTGTGAGAGAGTAATACATGTTTGTCTGGGGACAACTTCGACACCTAGAAAGCAAGTTAGTGTCGGAGTCTCATGAAAATACCAGTAAGAATAGCAATGAAATGATTAACTTTTGTTGCATTGTCTCCTGTGAGAATTAAATCATCAACATAAACAAGGAGATACATAGTGTGGCCATCAAGATGAAAAAGACAAAGACATAAAGTATCAACATATGAATTTGAAAACTAAACTCCGTAGGAGAAATGTTCGAGCTCGCGGTGCCACGCCGAGGGGCTGCTTTAGGCCATATATTGCTTTTGAGTTTATGCATGTGAGGGGTTGTTTTATCAAATAAATCCCGATGGTTGCATGTATACATTCTCTGATAGATGACCTTGAAGAAAGGCATTGTTTACATCAAGTTGCCTTATGATCAGCCACCGCCATAAATTGCATCGAGAACAATTCGACACAGTCGTGGTTTTACAACTGGATTGAATGTGTCTTGGTAGTCTATTTCAGGATGTTAGTGGAAGCCTTTGCTACCAATCGAACCTTGAACTCACAATAGAACTATCCGATGATGCTTAGTTCTAAAAATCCACTTATAGCCAACTAGATTTTGACTGCTATCTAGGGGAACTAGTGCCCATGTGTCGTTCTTTACTAAAGCATCATACTCTTCAGACATGGCTCGACGCCATTTATGATATTTGAATGCATGGGTCAATGTGGTTGGTTCAAAGGCATCACCTTGGTTAACGCAGCGTGAAGATTCATTTTGGTGATCGGGTTTAATATTGTTCGGGCTCTCGTAGTCATGGTGTGTGCGGTCGTATCGAGGCCTCGTGGGGTTTATTTTTGCATGATTGTCGGGATTGTTGTTATTGAAGGTTCATGTGATGTGTGGTGGAATAGGTGTGTCAAGCATAGGTATGGTGGTTATGAAGCTTCACTAGGGGATTGTTGTTGAGCTTCCACTGTAGATGACGGATTGAGTGGTGGTACCAAAGTCAAGGTGGAATCATGGTGGAGGGAACTAAAGTGCAGCAATGGAGTCTAAGTGAGGAGAAGGGGGAAGGAGCAATAGAGATGATCGAAAGGAACACAGATCAACAAATCTAACATGCCTAGAGATGACAGGCTCTCGGAGATGGATGGATCAATAGCAGTAGGCACTCCGAAAGCAAAGAGTGAGCCAAGGAATACATACATGGCTCGATCGAGTATCTAGTTTGTTGGTTGCATATGGTCCGAGGCCAGTGGATAGCATAAATAACAAAAATTTTGAGTTTTGAGTAATTAGGAGCTGTGGTAAAAATTTTTTGCATATGGAGATGAGAGATTTAGTGTGGGTGTTGGATTGTGATTTATTGAATAAACTGTTGTGGAGAAGACATAAATCCAATAACTTAGAGGAAGAGAGGCATGAGAGAGTAATGCTAATCCAATTTCTACAATGCAAAGACAAGTCTGCTCTAAAAGTCATCAGGTTCAGTGTGTGAGGTGGTGTAGTGAGATGAGAAATACCATTTATCGAGAAAAAAATGGGCAAGTGTAATAAATTCACCACCATTATCAGAATAAAGTGTTTGGATGGTTTTATCAAAGTGTTTTTCAACAATGGCTTTAAATCTAATAAAAATATCTTTGACTTTTGACTTTTGTTTAAGAGGATATAACCAAATATATCTGGCGAAATGATCCATAAGAATGATATAATATTTAAATCCATTATTTGATATAATTGGAGAAGTCCAAACATCAGAAAAGATAGTTTCAAGGGATTGAGAAGATAAAATATATCGAGAGAATGACAACAGGTTTTGCCATTTAGGCAAGCATTATACGAAAAATTAGAGATAATGCAGCGAAGAGAAATCGAAGTTTATGGTCGGAAACAATTTGTTGTTTCATAATGGGAAAAGCTGGGTGTCCTAATCTTTGATGCCACTCGTATAATGTTGTTTTGATGCAGGAAAAGGCAAGCAATGGTGGAGATACCGACCACTTATAGACGCCATCTTTAGTTTGGCCCTTCAAAAGTGTTGCCCCTGTGTGAATGTCCTTTACCAGAAAGGCAATTGGGAAGACTTCAATGGAGACATTATTTGAGATACAAAATTGAGAAATTGAAATGAGATTCTTTTTCATAGCAGGAACACAGAGGACATTGTTAAATTGAAAAGTGTTATGAGTTGTGTTGAGAGAGGAAGAACCGACATGGGTAATGGAGAGACTTAAGACATCGCCGATCATAATGTCATCCGAGCCATTGTAATGGAGTACGATGGAGAGATTGTTTAGATCAGAATACGGTGGTGTTGCCTCCACTGGCCCAGGAGCCAAGATGGCTGGATCGGGATTATTAGTAGCGACAATGAGCTCTAGTCGCCATGGTAGCCGAAAGTGATCGTTCGGGCAGGAAGTACTGTTGGATGTGTTAATCGATCAGTCAAATGAGGGACACCGCTTTGTCAGATGGACTTGTATTTTGCAGATTTGGAAATAACCATGGTATGACTGAGATGAGCTAAGCCGCCTTGAGTTGTGAGTCGCTCTCTATTTTGTGTAGTAGGATAATTGGTTTCTATGGTTGCCGCAGGGATGCCAGTGAATGATTGTCGTGCTTGGAAGGTGCGTGAGCGCCAAGTTGTTGATTCTCGTCGGGATTAGTAGCGGGCAGAAATCAAGGGGGTATATTGTGGTATCACCATGCTTCAAAATTGAGCAATTTCATGGTTCTCAAAGGTTATAAAGGTTCCTTTGGCTTGCATGCACGTAGAGTATTTCTTTTGTATTCATCGCCAAACCCATCAAGTATCTTATTGGTGAGATCTTCTGCATCGATTGGTGCACCAAGAAGGGCAACAAGCTCACGCCTCAGCCTCATAGATCAAAAGAACGCTCCTGCCACTTTTAGAGCCTTTCGTGACCATCTTGAGTTGCCTTTGGTCTGTTTGATGTGTCCATGAGAAGGCGGCATGGTATTGGGCCAGACAGTCCATGCTCACTAGCGTCTCGCTGTGTAATGAAATGGTACAGATAGCTGTGAGATGGAGTCAATGATGGCATTTAAGATTAACTGGTCCTGTCGGATCCAAAGGATGTGAGAAGGGTTTGATCTGGTCTGCTACTTTGTGAGAGTGGCTGAGGACATGGCTTTGAGTCATCGACAGCCTCTTAAGAGATCACAGCCAACAGAAGCTGCAGTGTGGAAAATTGCGCTCCATGAAAGGTAGTTATCAAGAGTTTTGGTGAGGGGGTCAGCGTTAAATACTATGCAAGGATAAGGTGCTGGATTCATTGGTGTTTAGGAAAGGAGGTTGGAAGAGTCATCCATGGTTGTTCGACATTACAGAAAGGAGGGGAAGGAGAGAAACAAAATATTGAACGTTATCTCCTCGCTTTAGCTTCTGATGTCATCTCATAAGAAACTTATTTTTACATCAATTAATCGTGACGTATAAATACACCAGGAAATAACCAAGAATTATTGTAATCCTACAAACTAGGAAGTTATTACAAACTGAATCCTATATCTATGGAACACAATGCAACACATATATCTAATAATACAATTAAGCTGTGGAAAAGAATAAGTCAAGAAGGAGAAAATAACTCAAACCTCTATTACTATCACCTCTAATCTTAATATACAACTTCATTAAATTTGATTAACTATATGAGTGAAAGTTTGTTTATATATAATTTTTCTCCATAACAAAATAAATGTGCTGATGGTCATTAAAAAAAAAGTAATTTCAAACATTAAGAAAACTATATATTAAATTTAAGGTAAGTAAAGTCGAAATAAAAAAAAAAAGTAAGAATTTTTGTATTTCAAATTCAAATAGTTGAATAAAAATGCACATAATTAGCTCAGTTAGTTGAACGTTAAAAGTTTAAAAATGCAAGACATCTAGTAACAAAGGTCCTGTGTTAGAGAGTCCATGTGAGATCATTTTTGTATCAAACAGTCGCTTTAAATACAAAAAAAAAAAAAAAAAAATGTCAATTGGTTGCTAGGAGGTTGATGTTGGGATTGTGAGTAACCTATGGAATATTACAAGAAGTAATATTTAGGTGGTTTTGCTAATCCACTGTAATTGTTAGCAACAATTTGGAGGCAAGGCCAATCCACATATTAAACAAAGAATTGCAGTAAATGCCAAAACCTTTCAAGAAATTAACTGGTCAACTGGTGGTCGCATAACTGGCGGAAATGTAAATATGAATTGGGAGGTCAGCTAATCCACAAAATAAAAACAGTAAATGGGTGGCTATGCCAACCTTTGAGAAATGAAAGTGTAGATGGATGACCAAGCTAATCTTCAGGAATAACATGGTAAAATAATAATGACACCCGATATAACGTGATCAAACCCTCAGAATGAGGGAAACCTCCATAGGGTAAATCTGAGAAAATAATCTATTATGAGATGAAACTGACACAAATGTCATATACCCATGATATGCTCATAATCCTTCCTAAGTAGTTTTCCCTTCCTCGCAGAATCTCTATGCAAGATTTACGTTTTTTACCATTATCCTCGATATGATAACCCCGAATTATTTCACACCTATTTTTCACCCTTTTGTGATTGAAAATGATATGTGGAACTTTTCAATCTCATGGAAATTTTTTCATTTGATTATGTTCTCAGTTTGTCAGAGGGCAAGGGTTTGATCCTTGGACGGATTCCATTGATTGAAATGAAAACCAATTTCATTGATCGAAACAAAGATCAATTCTCATCCACAAAAGGGAGTTAGCCGATGTAGTATTGACGTGGAGAAATTCTTCTCTTTGTGTAGTTGCTGCTGCAACTGCAACAACATTTACCTCAAGATTCTTTAATTTGAAGGATCCTTTATATAGTTAGCATTTCAAAACTTTAATTCACTCATTTGTGCAGCACTAAAATTGTTGTTTGCATTTTTTAATCTTCACACTTTATTGGCTGCTTATTCTTGTTATTCATAGTTGCATTTTATGGTAATTGATGTTTATATCACACTTAGACAAAAATTTTCAAAAAAATACCATCATCTAATTAATTTTTTGTTGGTAATTATTTGGCTTCTTAATTAAATGCCTTAAAAATTGACAAATTTAATGATTTTGACAGATAAAATAATTCACGTGGCATATGCATTAGTTATTTCTCTACAAGTCTTAAAGTATTTCACTATTTCTAGAGCTCAGGAATAAAAACTATCGTGATCTTTATTATTATTTTTTACTATTAAATTGCTTAACTTTCAATTTTGGAATTTCAATATGTCATTGACATTATTCACATAACTTTATTGAAGTTATAATAAAGGATTTTTTTTTTAAGTTAAGTTATAATAAAGGAAAATTATGTTCTCGAGACACTATATTTTTCTAAACCGCTTCTCACTTGCTATATCTTCCAGTTTCTTTGTTTGTTAGAGAAGATTGATTTTTTTTTTTTTGTCGATCTAAAATCATAAATTCCATCTTTTTCTTCCTCAGATCTGGGTTTTCTTTTTCAATAAAGTAGTTTCTTCTATACCAATATGAGTTTGCCTTTGTTTTTCCTTCATTTTTCTGGTTTTTATCGCCAACCTATTGTGTCGTGTTTTTGTCATCGACTTATTTCAATGTGTTTTGTTATCGACTTGTTACTACGACACATATTGGCCGATAATTACTTATTCGTGATTTTTGCATTGCACTAAACCCAAGAAGTTCAACTACAAGGTCGTTAGATCAAATCATGTTCGTTAGTATGCAGCAGATTTAAAATCTTAGGTATTCTAGGCATTTTTTTCTTATTATCAAATACATAGGCTTTGAGTTGATCATTTTTTTTTATAAATCGAGATGTTGCGTCATTTTCTAAAGTTTTTAACACTTTTAATATTGTGTTTCTATCTATTGTATTACTAATCTGAATAAATAAACTTACCTCTTACAAAAAAAAGTTATAACAAAGGATTGATAAAAGAAAATTCTCTAAAAAAATAGGTAAGTGAGTAGATGAGCAATGTGAGACTAAGTATAAAGATAGGTTCAAAATAGTCTTACATATTTTAGCATTTTACAAAAGACTTTCAATGACTTGCCAAATATTTATAAGTATTAAATCTATATTATTCTTGTTTAACACATTATATTTATAATTTTTGAAGTCAATCTGCTTGTGAGACACTAAAATTTTATAAGTCATTGATCATATGACCAACCACATATATAAGAAGACAACCACATAGTATAAAGAATCATGCTTTCCATTATTTTCCATTAAGAATGTGAAAGAACGAAAGAAAGTGACTTATAGATTCATCATAGTGTTGTAATGGCATGACAATGTTGGCGTACGATTCCACAAGCCAATAAAGATTTTTTTTTTTTTTAAATAAATTGAGGAGGGGCTTATGCTCCGAGCCTTAATTGGGTCCACCACTGATATTTCTAATGCTATCCAAGTCTCATTTGAGAACTTTTGATACCTTAAAACCTTATAAATATAAAGTCATTTTTAAAAGCTTAAATCAAATTTCTATAACAACTTTTTAAGTTAAAAATTCTTGATTTACCCTTTTATGTTAGACGCTGGCAGTCCAGTGAAGATCGGGAGTTGGAGTGACAGTCGGAATATGGAGAAAAGGGGAATAAATTAAACTGAGGCGTGTTTTAGAACACTGTCATTAGGAATTTTCTTTCTTAGGATCCAACAGTTGTTTAAAGAATTTCTCTAGAATAGGAACAACAGAATGGAGAGAAAAAATATGATATTTCCAGTATTGACAGAGGTAATAGTTTGGTTCGAAAATGAAAAATATGGTTGTGGTAAAGAAACAGTCAAACGAATTTACTCACAGAATCAAAGAGAACCCTTTTGATTTTTAAAACAGCTAAAAACTAACCAAATTTGTCCTATGGACATCCATCGGTTTCAATGAAATAGGGCTTTCTACCCATTTCTTGTACTCGGTGGTCTCCCCTTATTTTCAAGTCTCATATGCTTCCAAGAATTAGTTTTAGTATATAAATCCAAAATGTCTTCGTCTTTTTTTCCATGTGGGACAAGTTTCTTTTAAAAACTAACACACACTAACATTTTATATTCCTCAACAACCCTACCATTGATTTCATATTATTTAGATTATAGTTAGTCTTCCATTACTTTTGTTAGGTGTTGGTCATCCTTTTGTAATATGCTATCACTTAGCTTATAAGAATGATGATCAACAAATACTCTAATGATGATCACACTTTATTTAAAGTATAGCATGTGAAATTATTTGAATTCTGATGCATGGAAACATAAAACCTTTCTGAATTTGTTACTAACTCAAAGAAACTTATTGTTATTCATATAGCTTTATTTAGGACGATAATATAAGCCAGTTGAAGATGGGTCACACCCATCTTGATTTTCTGTTTTTAAAAACTGTTTTTTAAAAATAGTTTTTGAAAATACAAAGACACCATTTTAGTGTTTTTTTTAAAACTGTTATTATTATTTGAATTTAACATTTTTTTGTGTTTTTCATAATAAAAAAAAGAAATCAAACTTGATATTCATGTTTTTCTTGTTCTACTTATTTTTGAAAACATAAAACAATTTTCAAAAACTGTAAAAAAAAGGCTATTAACTTATTTCCCTCTTCCCGTAACTTATATAACTCATTGGAACTAAAGGCAATGAGAATATATAATTAATCCCTCAAAACCTCATTCATCGAATCTTGTTATAACTGGGCCTGCATAATGTTAAATACTAATTGTTAAAAAAACATTGATTTATGCTAAACCTCATAAAAAAACCTCAGCAGAGGAGAAAAGTTTCACTATGAATCCGAGAGGAATTACAAAGTACCATAGGAATAAATCCTAACGTGTTTATATAACGAAAAATATCTATTATGAAAGATCCATATCATGCAAGCAACTCGCACTCTCGAGATCTATCACAGAAGAAGGTAAATTATTTTTCTCAATATTTTCTTTTCACAAAAGTCACACCACGAGTCTTCAAGTGAGACATAAACCTAAAACCAAATTCGAATCACCAAAAACAACAAATCTAGCTCTCATGATCCCATATCTATGCCCTATTTATAATACCAAAAAGGGTGCACCATCTTGATGGGATGAGCACACCACAATAATAACACACAATAATAACAAACGTGGGGATTCTCGATTTAGATTATATTATTTTTTAAATATGATTTTTTTAAAATCACTAAAAATAATTGTATATATTAAAAACTTAATGAAACCATAAATTAAGATACTATATATTATCAATAAGTCATATTCAACTCAACCTTGTAGTTGGTGCCAATAATATAGGGTAGTGAAGACCCCATGGTTGAAGGGGGAAGCTCTACTTTTCACACCCTAGCTAACTTTGATGCACATTGAAAGTGAGGAGATGTACCTAATATTTGAAGGGGAGGTGTCTCCAATACGAATAGGCTATATACCTTAAAGAAAAAGGGAAAAAAAAAAAAAAGAAAAAAAAAAGAAAAAAGAAAAGTAGATCCATCACACCCATAAAGTCCAAAGAAGTGGGCCTTCAATCCCATTTAGTAATGTTTACTCAAACTTACCTTTACTTGCTATATATGTTTGTTTTCTTGCCATTGAAGAATATTCCTTCTCTGTCAAATGAAAATAATTTATGATTTTGGTGAAAGTATTCTAATTTTGATTCTAATTTTCTTTTTAATAATAGCACTTTATATTTTATTTATATAGTTTCTTTAAAGTCTTGAAAAATTTTAATTATTTATTTTCTAAACAAACATCATTTATATTTTTTAAAAATAAATTTAAATTTTGTTTAAGTATATGCCAATTTTTATAAAAGGATATGCTTTCCTATATCTATTCGCTTTTGTAATAAACGTTCTAGCATTCAAATCTTCAAACTTAGTTGTTTTTTATTTTTCATCCAATATTTTAATCTTTGAGTCAGGTTTTATTGGCTAAAAATAGATATACAAAATTTTAAATTATTTAAATTTCATGAGTCAAAAAATAAATGAAAGTTTAAAATATTATAAAATAATTTATTAGATTTATATTTTAATTATTTTATTTCTCTTATGTTTTCTTTTTACTTTCTTCTTATTACTTTAGTATTATTATAATTATAAATTTTAGAGATCATCTTTCATTATGATATTTTTGAATGCAGAAATTCTCCTGTCAAAGATGGTGAGAATTGGATGTGGTGGTCATTAAAAAACTAACGGTATAGATTTATCCTGTGATTTTGCCACGTGACAGCGGGATCTCCACTGCTGCTGATAACCTACCAAATCACATCAACGAGTCGATCTGCCCTCCCATCTCTGCACGCACACCGCTTGTTAAAACAGGTGACTTTTTTTTCATTCATGTCGACGTCACCATGATTGGCAAGGCTTTCACGATGAAACAAGTACGCGCCTCATGCCGTCCGATCAGAACCACCTACAATTCAGTCGTCCATTCTCCCATTCAGCCTCATCTCCCTTGATATGAAGAGGATCCTCATTCTACTGCTAGACATCTCTCTCTCTCTCTCTCTCTCTTCTCTATCGTCCACAAAACCAGGTACGCTTTTTCTGCTTGTTGTGTGTTTAGTTAATTATTTGTTATCTCTGTAGTTTCTCTTTTTCTCTTTCTGCAAAACCCTAAGAGGAAGTATAGAGAATATAGAGAAGATCTGAAGCTTTTTGTGGAATGTTTTACGGTGTAATGATCCATTTCTGATTGTTTTGTGATTTTAGATAGTGGGTTTCCTGTTTTGATTTTGATTTTGATTTGGGATGATTATTAGTGGTTTTTCTTGACTAGGTTTTTGTTGGGTTTGATTGGTTCTAGGGTTTTGGGGCAGGTCTGAGAATTTTGTGATGGAAATGGGGTGAAGCTGTCGGTAGAAGCTATTCAGGAGATGAATGGTGTGGATGATAGGGTTTTGAGGAGAGTGAGAGGTAGTGGCTGGGTCGGATGAGTTGAAGGATTCTGGAAGGGGATGAGATTTTGAGGAGGCGATGGATCATCCAATGGAATCGGATTCGAGAAATGTTGTTGTAGATGAAGATGTGGGATAGTAAAGTAATTGATGATTCAGAGTTGGTGGGGACTGATGGGAATTTGAATGTGTGGGGCACGAGGAGGAGGCGTTTGAGGAGGCAATTGGGGTTCCTGGTGGTTATAATAGAGCAGGCTGTGTGGAGGTGTGGAAGTGGAGGGTTTAGTGGGTAGGGAGGGTGCTGATGGGGTTGAGAGGGTAAACAACATTGACGAGGAAAGTATTTCTGAGGAAGTAGTGGCTGACCAATTGAGTAGATTGGTGGATAGTAAAGAAGATCGGGGAGAGGGGGCTTCAGACGCAGGCATGGATGGAGGAATGGACCTTTGTAAGGATGGGAATAATGTGGATGAGACAAATAGTGTGGTACTTGATAAGTCTAAAAACAGGGATTCGGATGATTTGAATTTGGAGGAAAGACTGGTTAATGGGAATTCGGAAAATGGAGGTTCCAATAAGGTGGGTGAAGATGGCATTGAGTCTGATCATGAGCATGAAGCCAACGGAGAGTTTCTGCATGAGGATAATAAGAGTGAGGACTTGAAGGCGAGCATCTTGAAAAAGGAACATCAAGATGGAGGGAGTGGGGAGCTGAAAGACACCCTTCACCTTGTGTCTACAGGGAAAATCAGAAGGAAGATCAGCCTATCTTAGATACATGGAATTTAAAAATGACAAGAATGTGACTCTAGAAGGAGCTTCATGTAGTTGAATATGTGGATGCTAACAAGAGGTAAAATGATAGTTTGGCTAGTTTGGATGCAAAGATCATCGGTATGATAACAATGTGGAAATTGAGTTAGCCTTGGTTCAAGAATGGGGGAGGATAAGAGAGGAGGAGCAGAAGGAAACTTGATAAACTCCTAGTTACAGAAACACGAGATAGTCAGAGTAGGGAGTCGAAGAGGCTCCCGTGAAGTCGGAATCAGAGGATCACAGTGAAAGTGCTGAACCAGAAGTCATTTCGACTAGCATGCATACCCCTATGGATGAAGGGATGTCTGCTTCAGGGACAGGAAGTTCTCCTGTAGAAGATTCTGCTACTGAGAAGAGTGATAAGGAGCAATGTGCCATAGAAGATTCAACTATTAAGAAGAATGAGACGGCTAAAGTGGTTGCATCTGGAATTGACAGCAGTCAATTATATAAGTCCTCAGCCTGAGAATGCTGCGGAAAATGTAACTGAAGTTAAAAACAAATATATTGTGTTTGAAGAGCAGGAGAAAAAAGAGCTAAACACTGAGGAGGATAAAAATTGAGGAATGGGGAATAAAATTCGTCCTGCAGAACAGGAAATTGGCCCTGCAGAACAGGCGTTTCATCATCTGAAGATCTTCAAATCCTGGTCCTCCCCGTCGCATCCTGCTGGCCTCTGGGCGTGCTGCCCCGCTATTGGAAACCCGCTTCACGGGTGTGGTGCACAGCAACCTCGAGCCAATGGAACCACATCCCAAGTACAAGCTCAACTCATTGATGATGCTGCAAATGGGGAGAGTGAGGAAAATGATGAGACCCGGGAAAAACTCCAGATGATACGGGTGAAGTTTCTGCGGCTTGCTCATAGGCTTGGGCAGACTCCCCATAATGTTGTTGTGGCTCAAGTCTTGTACAGGCTTGGATTGGCTGAACAGCTACGAGGGAGGAATGGGGGCCGTGTTGGTGCTCTCTAGCTTTGACTCATGCTAGTGCCATGGTTGAGCAGCCGAGGCAGCAGGGCAAGAGCCCTTGATTTCTCTTGCACCATCATGGTTCTTGACTGGAGTTGGTAAAAGTGCGACTATCAACTCAATATTTGATGAAGTGAAGCAGTACTGATGCTTTTCAAGGGCACAAAGAAGGTTCAGATGTTGTGGGAACCGCTCAGGGATAAGGTAAGGTCATTGACACTCCCGGGCCTTCTACCATCCTGGTCAGACCAACGCCAGAATGAGAAGATCCTCCACTCTGTTAAAAGGTTTATCAAGAAAACTCCTCCAGATATCGTTTTGTATCTTGATAGATTGGACATGCAGAGCAGGGATCTTGGTGACATGCCACTGTTGGCACAATAACTTAGATATTCACCATCAATATGGTTCAATGCAATTGTGGTTCTTACCATGCAGCATCTGCTCCAATCTGATGGCCCAAATGGTACTACGGTTTCAAGCTATGACATGTTTGTCACTCAGGAGGTCTCATGTTGTCCAGCAAGCAATTCGCCAGGCAGCTGGGGATATGCTCATGAATCCTGCTTCTTGGTAGAGAACCACTCTGCATGCAGAACAAACAGGGCTGGCAGAGAGTTTTACCAAAATGGTCAGATTTGGGAAGCCTCATTTGTTATTGCTCTCCTTTTGCATCAAAGATTTTGGCTGAGGCAAACACGCTTCTAAAGTTGCAAGATAGTCCACCTGGAAAGCCTTTTACAACGCGATCAAGATCACCTCCTTTACCCTTCCTTCTCTCATCGCTTCTCCAATCAAGACCACAGGTAAGACTGCCAGAGGATCAGGTTGGTGATGATATATTTGTGCCTTCAGACGTGAGGATTTGATGACTCATCTGATTCAGACGATGAGCCTGAATATGATGAATTGCCACCATTTAGACGGTTGACAAAAGCCCAGCTGGCAAAGCTTACCAGAGCTCAGAAGAAGGCATATTATGATGAGCTAGAATATAGGGAAAAGCTTTTTATGAAGAAACAGTTGAAGGAAGAGAAAGAGCGACAGAAGATGATGAAAAAAATGGAATCTTCTTCTCAGGATTTACCAAGCGAGAATGCAGAAGAGGAAAGTGGTGGTGCTGCGTCTGTGCCAGTTCCCATGCCAGATTGGTCCTTACCTGCTTCTTTTGATTCTGATAATCCCACTCACCGGTATCGATATCTTGATTCATCAAACCAGTGGCTTGTGAGGCCTGTTCTGGAAACTCATGGTTGGGATCATTTACGTTATTATGCTGCATCAATGTAGAAAGAGTGTTCGCTTTCAAGGACAAGATACCGGTTTCTTTTTCAGGCCAAGTTACAAAGGATAAAAAGGATGCCAATATCCAAATGGAAGTAGCCAGTTCAGTCAAGCATGGGGAAGGAAAAGCAACTTCTGTAGGTTTCGATATGCAGACGGTTGGAAAAGACATGGCATATACTCTGCGCGGTGAGACGAGATTTTGTAACTTTAGGAGAAACAAGGCAACGGCTGGTATCTCTGTTACTGCCCTGGGCGAAGCTATAACAGCTGGATTAAACTTGAAGACCAATTGACGCCAATAAACTGATTCGGATGGTTATGACAGGTGGTGCCATGACTGGTCGTGGCGACGTTGCTTATGGTGGTAGCTTGGAGGCCACCCTATGATAAAGATCATCCTCTGGGTCATGTTCATTATCAACTCGGGCCTCCATCATGGATTGGCATGAGATCTTAAGGCTGGATGCAATATACAGTCCCAGATCCCTATCGGCAGGTTCACAAACATGATCGGTCGCGTCAATTTGAATAACAGAGGAGCAGGGCAGGTCAGTATACGCATGAATAGCCTAGAACAGCTTCAAATAGCTTTAATCGGTCTGGTCTCTCTTCCGAAGCTACTTGGTTATTCTCAACAAGGAGGAGCAGTTTGGACAATGATGAAAAATAAGGTTATATATGTCTGTGCTAAGGTAAATAGATTAGTGTCGGGCGATAGGAAAAAGCGTCGGGTTTGATGCAGGTCATCTCTCATGGTCGTAACAATGTGTGTGAAGTGAAGCTCTGCAGTTTTCCCGTCTCCAGATCCCCAGATGTCTTAGTTTTTACAATGATTAGAGTTTCTTCCCTTATTAGATATATATATGCTATTTGGTGGTTTTTGTTCTCTGAAAAGTTTTAATACTGAACTATATCTATTTCTAGTCGTTCAATTATGTGGAAATTGACTTTAACATTGCAGGAACTGTAAACTGCTTGGGTTTCTTTCCCCACCAGAATATAGTTTTAGGTTCTTTCTGATAAAGACTTTGATATCTAATGTTTTATACCCCATTAAACTAAGTGTTCCAGTTGAGCTGGTAGGGGATGGAATATGGCTTTCGAATTCAATTTTCTGATTAGAGTTATACTTTCTGCTCCTTGTATAGAGTGATATGCTTGGGATGAAATGGATTACTTCAGTAGGGACTAATGAAACTAGTCCGTGACCCTCCTGGTTGAGAAAGGGTGCTTTGGTAAGGAATTTGAGGTGCTTTGGTCAGGAATTTGAACCTGTGTTTTTATTTATTTTTGAATACACTCTAATTTCAACTTTCAACTTGGTAAATTGTCTTTACCGAGACTCGAAGTTGGGACATTCTCTTCTTTTGCTTTTATGCTTGTTTTAATAGAGATCACCTTATAGGCATGATGTACAGGAGTTTGAACTTGGTGACACAATTAGAATGTGGGATGATTTTGATTAAATGACTTTTTGAAACCCAAAATTTGAAATCTCGTGATTTCATTCATTTTTGTGTTTATTTTGATAAATGGTCTGATCTTGGCGCTTTTTTTTTTCTCAGAAAAATTAAAAGGGTAATATAAATACATGAAATAGAAAAAGATATTTTTGTCTTAATAAAGTTTTTTTTTTTAAAGAAAAAACATAGGAGTGATTAGATTCACGAATTGAAGGTATTCAATGTATTTAATCCCATCTTTCGTTAGAATTAGTGATGCTCGTAACTGGATACATTTTTAATAGCTGTAAGTCGGATGGAGACGGAAATACTAAAATAGTGATGTTAGGTCATAGAAAGCGAAGCGAATCCACCCACGTGTGATAAAGGCCTTTGGCTTTGGCTTGGAGTGTTTTGTTGTCGATATTATTTTCCAATCAGGGCCTTAAAATCCCTGTCCAAAAAAGTGTGAAAGGTAAAACTCAAAACAGGAAAAACAAGAAGGAAGGGAACAATCCAAGGAAAAGGGTACAAATCTCTCCAATGGAGTCAACTACTGCCAAAACCAAAACCAAGATATAGCCCAGACGAAATCAGCAAGGTAAGGATCACCTACAGCAACGTTACTACTCAATAATAAAGGGGAAAGGTGCCTGAACTTATATTCGTATGTCTAATTTAATTTATGAGTTTTTTTGAGTTCGCATGTGCTTTTGACTTTAATACCGTAACTTATTCATGTCCTTGACATCACGAACTTGCTCATATGAACAAACGAGAGTTAACCATGTGGGGCTCCATCTTAAGGCGATTTGAAGCATGTTTATCAATCTATGCAAATCCGTAACGGAAAATGCATGAATGAGCTATGATACAAAACATCGAGGGCACTTGTGGATCATAACATACGGCTATAAGTCATGGACATTTATGCATCTTATCCCCAATAATAATGCTGATAAGACGTAAGGGATTGGCAGGCAACAATGATTTTTCAAAAACAAAAGGCGTTGTCCCACATGGAAATGAAAACGTTTTTGATTAATTATTCTTAATGCCAAACGACTATATGTTTGAAAATCAAACGAGTTCTGCTTATAAATACAAACGTGTCATGATGTTACAGGACACCTTTTCTATCTCCACCTTCCTTCAACAATTCGAATATCTATCTTCATCTCATGAAACTCCCTAATTTTAATTTCTAATCGTTAACTATCGTAGATCCTTGGGGATATCAAATCTCTGGCGACAATATTTAATACACACCTTAGCCTATTTTGTTCTCTCCAACCTACCAGGTTCACCACCACTCTCTAATGCTTCTTTTGCTGTTGTTGCTGCTGTGAACCGAGCCTGCTGCTGCTTTGCAACGACCCTCCTGCTTCTGTACACCGAGCCTACTGCTTGCTGCTGTCATCTTCTGTTCCCAACCATCTGCAGCCTGCAATTTTTGCTAACATGGACTCCCGACTCCCCCATGGTTTTGTTTATTAAACTAATACTTCTTCCTTTCCGCCGCAATCACCCACAGGCATGAGCCTGTCAAAAATCCGTACCCAAGGCCCACCACCTCTATGGACAGATCTTGGCCATTTCGATTTATCCAGGCTGGCTGCCTCGGGCCTATGGGCCTGGCCCATTTCCCTCTGATTTTAATGTTCACCTTGTTGATGTAAAGTGGCTGCATTATTCATACAGTGAAGAACAGTTGGAAAAAGTGTTGTCTTCATTGTGATTTGTGCAGTAGTAATAGCAGTGGTGTACATGAACATTCCTACATCTATCCAATTCCAATTAATTGTAAGGAGGTGGTGTTTGATACATGTGGAGCTTGTTCATTTCTTTTTAATATCTACCAAAATATTTTGTTGGTTACCTTATTTCACTACCAAAGATTCTGCATTTGAATCTCTTTGTCTCTTTTATGTATCCATTTATCATTCATGAGGGAAGTCTTTATTTCTCGGGTGACTGATCCTTTTTCTTCCTCCTTCCATTTTGGGGAACCAAATCCGCAAATCTTACTCCTAGATGCGATACTACTATTATCGGATGACTTCTTTGGTGGTCCAATGCCTAAGATATATGATAAAACATGTCTTGGAATTGATGATCAGCTGGTTCTCTGCCATCAAAAGTAAATATCTTAACCTTAAATAATAAGGCTGAGATTATACATCTAGTATGAATATTGTCTTAGATCATAACTTGCTTACTGTGAAGTTGACAACATGTCTGAAGTTCAATGTTCATGAATGAAATGTTTTTTTGAATACACATCATAAAGTTCCACAAATGATAATGTAATCAACTCATCCAATATATTCAACAGATTATCAAATGAACTATATTAACAATTACTCCCGTCTTGGCAATGTCCAGAACACTTCCAGAAAACTTATCCAGTGAAGACAAACAACAAATAAAGATTAAACAAAGGTCCGGTTAATTGCATCATTAACGACAGAATGCCCATATCCATGATTATACGATCGTTAAGAGATACAACGGAAAGTAAAACATCTTATATCATATGAAATCCCTTATATGGTATAAAGTCTTTGAACTAATAACATCCATTAATAGTACATCAGTATATATGCATGCGTGCGTACATATAACTGCGCTGGGAAAATAATCGGTAATCCCCATCCAAACAAATATTAATTTTCGCCATTTCTTGTTCCTTATGTAAATTATTTTTAATAATAAAACATACTTATTTAAATCAAAATAAACCATTTGGTGTTATTTTGGTTGTCATTTTACTGTTCCTTGGGTGTGAAACTCCAAAGTCCCACATTAGTTAGGAGCAAGTATTATGGGTTGATAAACATAAAACACATCCGATTAGTATACGGGCGCTTTAGGAGTGTCACAAAAATAAAAAAACATCATGGCTGACTTAAATAATATCATCATTCAGAGGAATGTTCCATTAAATTGTGAATAAGTGGCATTAGAGAGTTGGGTTCAAGCTAAATAAAACAAAAGTGGATGACTGGCATCCGGAATGAAGGTGAAAAAAATAAGGAAATTCAAGCCTCAAGAACTTTGTTGTGTGCTTAGTCTCTAGCAAGATGGTACTTCCACATACATGGGTAAGCCTCCGACAAGTGATGCCTACATAAAGCATGTCTATTATCACAATTTATCGAACTTATTCTACGAAAGATAAGGAAGTCATTGAGGATCGCTCCATCAATGAAGGATGAGTCGAAGTCAGTATTATCCTGCTACATAGTGAAACGTGGTGGTAAGTCCTTGCAATGCAGATAAGACTCTAGTCTCTTAGTCTTAGGTAAAAAATTATCATGTTTCAGCTAAAGAAACTAACATCACAAATCGACGCAAAGATCGCATAATACACAATCATGCAAATAAAGTGTTACATTATTTGGTACAACATCTTTTGAACCATCGGTATAATAGAAAATGTTTCCTTTCTACTGGTTGAACAGCTGAAGTTGAAAACTATATGGTGAAGAATTGAGTCGTTTCTTATAATGTTTTTGTCGTGATTAATATTAATTAATAATTCAGAATTAAAGGTTCTAAACATACTCATGTTGGAACTACACAATTTCAGCCATAGCTGCAAAGGTAATTAAACAAAGCCAAGCACATCATAGCTATAAAGGTAATTAAACAAGCAACCGATACTGATAACTAACACTAACAAGCTTCCCTGCACTTCACTCAAAAGTGAATAACCACAGCATCAATCCTGCCAGCTACATGCGCACTAGAATTAAAGAAATAAGTCCTGAAAGTCAGTATTTCCTGGCCAGCTGAAAAACACCAGTGCCGCCGACAATGGACATCTCACGGCGGGATGGCTGGTGGGTTCCGGCGAGAATGGTCGAGAGCTGCCACCATATTCCCCACTATTGAACATTTTACGTCCAGTAAGACGCCCCCCATGTGCGGTAGGTCAGCCGCCTAGGGCCCCACTTTTATAGTTGGTTCCTTTTGAAATAATAATAAAATATTATATATATTTATAATTTATAATTAATTAAATATAATAAAAATTTCCAAGTTAATGTACTTCCAAAAACTCACGTTAATACAATAAAGCTCTCAAATGACTCTACTTCAAATACAATAAAGGAAGTCTCACATGGCCCTAATTTCATTAAATGATATAGTCTTTTGCAAACTCCTTCAAATCGACACTTACACGACGACTTTTTATCATAAAAAGTTAAACACTCTCTTTCAACATCCGAGTTTCTCTCCGTTCAAAATATTAGTGGTTTCTCTTTCTCGAAAAATAATTAGAGTTCCCTCCTTTTTTTTGGCTTCGATAAAAACAAATGCATAAAAATCTTCCGTAATCTGATCATAGGTATGAAATAATTTATTATTTATTTTTTAACGTATTTTTATTTGATTATTTTATATTTTTATCAAATAATTCTTTTGTTAGTTTATGTTTTTATTATGCGCTTCAATATTTGTACGGTTATTTGGTACAATATTTTATTTGCCATTAATAAGAGCGAGCAAAACGTCATAAAAATAAAGCATACTTATCGACGCTATTGGTCATTTGAAAGCAATTCTATTTTTCTTTGAGACCTAGAGAAACTGATTTGAATCGATAAGATTATTGCTAAAGAAATTGTCGCTTCTCGGGATGAAAATTGACCCTACATTTCTTGCGGAAAACGATTATTTACGTAGAAAAGAAGCAAATTTTTGATGAAAATAAAGAAAGGAAGAGATTACACATTCACCAAAGTTAATCTTATGTAGTTGATTGTTTCTTATATATAGTTGATCAAGCTATTCTTCACTAATAGTGCAGAGGATTTGAATAATTTCAAAATATGAAGATATTTTTTTGGATTTTTATTTGATTTTACACAAGTTACATATTGGCAGATGACATGATTGTCAAGTCTTGTTGTGAGCAAACTTGAAAATTTTGAGACATAAATAATGGGACTCGATATCGATGGGGATGAGCTATTTTCCGAGCTAAAGATTGTGAGAAAGTGCTACCAAAGGAGCATCAAAAAGAGCAATTGAAGTGTTAGACTATTTGAAAATGATGGATTCTCGCTTTCAAAATATATGGATTGCTTATATAATATTATCGACTATACCGCTTACGCTTGCCTCATATAAAGTAGTTTCTCAAAGTCAAGTTAATCAAATCATACCCGATCAACAATGTCACAAGAAAGATCAATGGTTGGCTATACCGCTCATTGAAAACATATGCTATGTAACAAATTGATTTTAATAGTTTAATTATTGATTTTTTTATCTAAAATGCTTGTAGAATAAACTTACAAGAAATTTTTTTGGCAGAATGCGAATATATTTGTTCAATAAAATTTTATTTTTAACTTATATATATATATATATATAATAGGCCCAAAAAAACAGCCTAGGGTTCCTATAAAGTAAGGGTCGACTGTCCAAACATGAGAAGACTAACTCCTTCCAACCCACCCGAGGCGTACAAATTTCGCCCCACGCCCACCAAATTTAAAGCCGCCCGGCCTTCCATTGGTCGGCCCATGATGTTTACGAGGTCAACAAGGTGGATTTGCTCAGGTAGGCTACTTGAGCTACTCAGACCGCTGATTCTTCCCGAGGTTGTTTCGTGGTGGTAGAAGTGGAGGCGAGTGGTTCTTTCCATCGCTTGTCGGCGGTTGGGCCGGTTTCATTCATCGCCCGGCCGGCGGCGGCCATGGCTGGGGGAGAGAATAGACAGCCGAGGAAGAAAGAATCTTCCATGTGATTTATCGATGTTCAAAGGTGGGGAAATTCGGGGAAGGTGGGAGCAGGGGTTTTTGAGTAGGGGAGGAAAGGAGAAAAGAAGAGTTCGAGTCGCAGACTTGCAGTGGGTGGATGAATGGTGTTTTAAAGGCTTTTAAAGTCCGTTTATCAATCCGTGCAAATCCTTAAATGTAATATATTAATCACCCATGACATAAAACATCGAGGGCAATTTGTGGATCATGGCATACCGGCTATAAGTCATGGATACTATGCACCTATCCCCCAATAATAAATGTGGCCGAAGGGCATTGGACCCGTTATAAAACAAATTCCGCTTTTCCAAAATAAAAAGGTGCTTTCTGTCCTTACTATGGAAATGAAAACGCTTTGGATTAATTGCCTTAATGCCAACTGGCTATATGTTTGAAAATCAAACTGGCTTTGGCCTATAATACAAACTTGTCCTAATGTTACAGTAAGGACATTACTTTCTATCTCCACCTTCCTTCAACAACTTGGAATACTCATCATCTTTGTTGTTCTTGACCTAGAATCTGCCTTTCGAATCAAGAACTCATGTAACTAGGAAACTCAAATTTGAAGACAACGTTTAATATATGCTCTCACCATTTTGTGATGCCCATGTCCTCTGGGTTTTTTTTTTTTCACATCACCAAGTTCATGACGTAGAATTCTTTATCGCGGCGACTTCTATCTCATGTGCATAATTCTCTCGTCTGCACGCCTTAATGCCTTCGCAGCGCGCTTCTAGCCTCGGTCTGTCATGCCATTGGCTTATTCGGTTGCAAGGTTTCACATAGCCTCGCGTCATGGCGCATATTAACACACGCTTACATCATGGCGCGCCGCACTTACACGCCAAATTGCCGTGTGTTGCAAGCTTTCTGGCCGTGGCTAGCTTTATGGCGATATAAATTTCCCTACCGCCACCTTTGCGCCATAGAATTGGTCGTGACATAAAGTCCTCGGGCCGCGACGTAAAATCTTCCTAGCTCGGCACTATGTTTGAAGCATAGAATTGCTCGCTGCAATACAAAAACCTTCCATTGGTTATACTGCTGTAACATGAAATTTCGCCTTAAATAATGAGCCTTCCCTACAACGATTAACCCTCGTCGCAGAACATAAAACCAGGCTGTCGCAACATAGAACTCTTTAGTCTTGACGATCTCGTTGGCGCATAAAGAAAATCTTATCGCTACCTAGGAACCCCTTGCCAAGACCCAATCCTGTCGTGACACAAAACCCACTGTCGCAACACTGTCACGACAAAGAACCTAAAATCATGTCGCAATAAGGAAAACCATGTTTCGATATTTCCATAAGTTATCATATATGAGACGATAAAGTGAGTTAGCCCTGGCGCTTTAGCTATGTCGTGAGCACAGAGCGCCCTATCGTGGGGCTTCACTGGCCGCGATAAAGAAGCCCTTGTCAGGCTTTGGCCCCTCGCAGACATAGAACCTTATGTCGCGACATAGAAAGCTCCTACATCCTACCACCTTCCGCGCGACATAGAAAAACTCCGCCGCGGACACTGTGTTCTACTCCAT
Source organism: Tetrastigma voinierianum (assembly GCA_016808115.1). Classification (NCBI taxonomy): domain Eukaryota; kingdom Viridiplantae; phylum Streptophyta; class Magnoliopsida; order Vitales; family Vitaceae; genus Tetrastigma; species Tetrastigma voinierianum. The sequence continues at coordinate 90,369 of JAEQBH010006046.1, read as the reverse complement.
TAGCTATTCCTCTCATATGCACACGTAGATCTCCCGTCGCACAATAAATCCCGTAACAATAAAGGAATTATGTCAGACATCATTTCTTTCATCACATACATAAACTTCTCGGTCATGATCAAACTTCTTCGTGGGTAATGAAAAATGTATGTCGCGTAATTTAGAAACCTTCGGGCCTAGACGATTCTCCAGCGACAAGGAAAATTTTGTCGCGACCTAGAAATCCCTAACCAAGACCAAACCTGTCGCAACATGACCTCTTGTCGTGACTGTCTCGGTCAGAACACAGAAGACCTATGTCGGGACATTGTCACGACAAAGAACCAGTAACCCTGTCGCAACAAAGAAACACCATGTTACGACGTTTTCTATAGCTTAAAATCGAACTATGTCGACTGTGAACTCCGCTACGACTCCAGTCATGCGAGGCCGCCCTTCCCCACTTCCAACCCTTATTCAAAATACAATTGCTCCTATCTCCAATGGCCTTTTAATACGTAACTTACCAAAACTTATAGAAAAGTCAAGCTTGGCACTACGTAGAATCATACAAAAAGAGTTTTGCCATAACTCTTCTCTTAATATATATACAAAAAATCGAATAAACTATCCAGAATTTAATGGTAATGTGATAATCGCTTCGTAATTTTACAAAAATATATGAATGGGTTTCACAATTCGCCTTTTCAAAACTAAGATCTTGGATGTGTTTCGTCCCCCGGTGTACCTCCAGTACCTAAAAATATTTTCCCACGAAGAGGTGAGCAATGCCTAGCTAGTAGAGAAAATCTCATACAACGGTTACTCCCCACCTAAGTGCACATGCAAATGTCATGATTCACACATTAACACCCATTCAAGTAAAAATATGCACATTTCTACATGAATGTCTACATGTCATGCCCCATATCATGAGTCATCGCCGACTCCCTCACACACGCAATTGCCATGTATGAAAAATGTCTTCAAAACAAAAGATTTTTGTTTTTGAAACTCATTGGACAACCTCCGATATCAAAACACATTGGACAACCCTCCGATATTAAAACACATTGGACAACCCTCCGTATAATTTATCGACATCCTCCGATATACCTCCTATCGATAACCCTCCGATATTAATTTATCCTGACATTCTCCGATATAATTTATTGGACAACCATCCGATATTAATTTATTAGACATTCTCCGATATAATTTATTGGACAACCCTCCGATAAAACCACTTTGTTCAAAAACCATGTCATGCACTCACACCCGTTTCACGCGATGTCCCCGTGCATATGAAATGCAACCTGCCATTTCATGCCAATTCATGTTACATGCATGATGAGTACTACATGCAACATTAATAAATCATGGATAATTATATTTTATACATATAATTCACATCCATCAAGTATCTCACATCAATACATCATATAAACATATATTAACATGAGTTTTTTCACACAACCAGTATGTTATTCATTTTTTTTCAAAGAATAATACATAAAATAAAGACATATAGTCCAATAACAAATCAAATTCACCCGACTACCCAAAAACAAATTCCAAACATTCCAATATTCACTTGAAATTTGGGACCCGGGAATTCGTACATCCACCTGAAACTTCAAGAAAACCCACATTAAAAACGACCTGTTAGAATAACCAAAGAGAGAGAACCCCCCACCTCTCTGGAAATGCATTAAAACCCCGTATTCTTATACTCACGCAAGTTCTCCCGCCGCAGAAATTTAACTCTGCCTCGCTTCCAAACGAAACCGACACCCTGATTCCAGAGATTCAGAGAGATTTCAAGAATCAGATTTCATGCAGGTTTATCCCAACGATTTAATCCCTGCTTCACATTCAAGATCTAAAAATTTCATGCTTTCTTAACCTCGTACTATCACAGTAGCTAGCGAGATCTTAGGAGAGAGAATGTGGGTAACTACGAATTTTCCCGTTTTATATTTTGTTATCTTCAACCTATCAGGTTCACCACTCCCTAATGCTTCACCGCCGGTTGCTGCTGTGAACTGAGCCTTATGCCGCTTTGCAACGACCTTGTTTCTGCTGCCGCTTTGCAACGACCTCTGCTACTTGTACATCGCTTCTCTATTGCTTGCTGCTTTCATCTTCTGTTTCCAACCGTCTGCAACCTGCAAATTTTGATAAACATGGACTCCTGACTTCTGCATGGTTTTGTTTATTAAACTAATACTTCTTCCTTTCTTCCGCTGCAATCACTAAGGGAGAGGTACGAGCTCGTTGAAACACTCAAGGCTCAAGGCCCACCACCCCATGGACAAATCTTGGGCCATTTCGATTTATCCAGGCTGGCCAAGGTCTCGGGGCCTATGTCTGGCCTATTTCCCTCTGATTTGAACTACCTTAAGTTACAAGCGGCTGCATTATTCATGTACAGAAAGAACAGTTGGCAAGTACAGTTCCCATTGTGATTTGTGCAGTAGTAGTAGTAGTACATGAACATCTCATCTATCCACTCCAATTAATTAGGCGAGTGGCATGATATGTGGAGCTTGTTCACTTTTTTACCTACCAAATATTTTGTTGGTTACCTTATTTCACCTACCAAAGATTCTGCATTTGAATTTCTTTGTCTCTTTATGTATCCATTTACCATTCATGAGGAAGTCTTTATTTCGGGTGACTGGATCCTTTTTCTTTCTCCTTCCATTTTGGGGGAACCAAATCCTGAAGCAACCCTACTTCCCCTAGATGCGATACTTACTATTATCGGATGACTCTTTGGTGGTCCTAATGCCCACATATATACATGTTCATGGAATTGATGATCAGTTGGTTCTCTTGCCATCAAAAGGGGGTTATCTTAAATCTTAAATAATAAGGTTATACCACCCCGATTAGTATGCCCACTCCTATTCCTGCCGTAGGAATCACAAATTGTCCAAAGATCGTAATATCGTGGTATCTCCACAAGTCATTTCCATATGGGGAGTGGTCTAATTTTATTGACTACAGAGCTATTCTCCACAAAGTGTAAATTCATGGTAGGGTTGTGTTGTTTGATCAAATGATTGATTGATTTGAATGTTTTAGAAAATAGAAGACGAATGTCAGTATTCTTAGGACTCACTCATTCGACCAAATAAATCCCACCTCTTATTTTACAACTCATCTGGGGAAATCCATTGATAAATGGTCTTTGATGGAAGATTTATCTTTAAACGCTCTTTGAAAAGAAGATGATTGGAATAAATGTTTAGCACTTGTTCCCAATTAACACGTAACTCTTTAGTTTGCATTTAGAATCAAGGCCAACGTACCAAGGTGATCTCGTTCACACGTTGTCAAGAATATGCCAAACTAAGGTTTTTCATAAATCATTTGCACAAGTGACTAACATCACCCAATCCATTGAAGTTCAAAAGAAGAATTGAGGGATTAGTACTTTTGATCAAAGGAGTTTCCAATTCAGAATCCCAAAGATTATGTTTAGAAATCCATGGAACTTATAAGAACAGTTATAATTGAAGTGATGTTAATCATAAAAACAATACTTGAGAAAATCAGAATTCGGCCATACAAAATCTAGGAATGTGAAATGTGAAATACTATAATGGAAACAAACAACTGCTCTCGTCGAAAGATTACAAGTGCTTCAATGGTACAAATGCACTCCAAAATGAAAGAGTCTTCAACTGATCTCAGATCTAATCTTTAAAACAATGGAAAGGAACTCCTCTCTCATGAAAACCTAACCCTAGAAGTCAAAAGCTGCTCTCCCCCTCTATCTTCTGCCTTTTATACTCCTTTCCAATACCATCTCGTGCTCAAGGATGATTGACAAGTATGCCCCTCGCAAGTAGGGCCACACTCGCTTCCATTCCCGCGATTTCATATACGTGTGTACCTATGAGCACTTTAATGGTGTACCCTAAGACACTTCTCGCCATCAAGCCGATTTCCCTATTCAGGTGTACCGGCACACTTATTGGGTGTGTACCGTACACTTTGGCCCAGATCGCCACTTTGTCGAAAGGTGTACCCAGACATAATTGATGTACCCTGCACACTTGATCCTCTAGTGCTTTTCTAACTCATAAGAGTTCCTTAGACTTCAAGCTTCCACTTGTTCGCCATACATCCTCGCTGTTGTTTATATTGACTTCGACATAAATCAGACACTTATGTTTTAGACTCCGAAAGACTCGTACAAGTCTAAAAACACACAAGAAATTGGGTACCTATCCTTATACCGAACGCTGGTAAATCGGCGGATTCGATGTGCTAAATTCTACTATAATTATATCGCCAAATGTGTATTCATCACACTTAACTCGCATCTTGCTAGTCCCCAGTAAGATTTGGTTCTGAAACTACCCACTCATGTATGAATCTCAACAAGGCGCCGGTATAGTTAAGTTTTTGCAAGAATCTCAAAATAGAAATTATGGAATAAAATACTTCACCTACTTAGTACGCACCAAAAGACGGACTCATTTAAACCAACCACAAATCTTATTAATAATGAGTATTATAACAAAGGTTAACACAAAATCAGCTTTAAAATAAAGACTATGGAATTTAAGGAATGTAAGGGCAATATGCAAATAGTAGAACTATAGAGATCGATAGAAGGAAGTAATCATTTAACAAGGAACACATAACCACTATGCATAATGTCGAAGAAACAATGTATAATTGAATCAAAGGTCTTAAAAGTTCAGAATCTAATCGTAGGCTAAACGAAAAGAAAAAGGCAAATGATCAAAATGGTGTCATTCAATACGGTTGGGGGTTCACTACTCGGGACACAACACCAATTCTAGTTCAGCCTAAAACAACTATGCGCCAATATCCTCATCCCTCAATATAAGAGAATGTGTCTCGTCCACACGTCATCTAATTCTTCCAATCCCCTCTAAATCGAGAAGTAAGATCCGCCCATCGCCGGCTCCTCGCTCTGAAATGTGTGACTCTCAAGCCTCGAGAGATCGCCGATCTAGTCAAGAGCCCCTGCAGTCGCACTTGAACGACCCTCATCCTCACGCTCCATCCTCTTCACTACGTGAAGCTGCCCAACGGAAGCCTGGGTCGCTGGATGATGTGATCCCGGAGGAGGCAATCGCAGCACCGAGGGGTTGTGGTCTGCGTGGATGTCGCCGGCTCTGGCCCAATATTATGACAGGCCCACCGGCACACCTCTTTCTTTAATCGCTTCCTCATTCCCGCTTCTTCCAATACTAGTCACAAGCTTAAGGAACTAATGCGCTTTCACTTTCGCGTGGAATATTGTAAAGAATCCCTTATTATGCACCATATGACTAAATCATAGTCAATGAGTTTCTCAAATATGACTCCTCGTACAAAATCGGATTCGTTTCCTAAATGGGATTTCATTTCTTAGCCCACCTCTCTATCGTGGAATGATCTGTTTTAATGTGGCATATTCTCGCCTGAGTCTGTACGACCACAAATCCACCACGGGTACCGCGAGCACATAGCCTCAAGAATAACCCGCATCAAAGTCATGATAGCCCCGAGCGGGATATGGTCGTGGTCCGAGGCATCGCATGACATATTGTGGCGGTGCTGCGCCATCAACCAGCGATCCGTTCCGCCACCATAATCGAGGTCTCTAACACGGTCTCAACTCAATGGCCTCCCTTCGCATTGGTATAAAAACTCCCAACCACTGGCTGTAACATCCGTGAACATCAAGCAGTACAAAGTGCATATTCTGTTCTCGAATAATCTTCCGATGGGATGAGAATACAAAATAAAACTTCCAATTTTACGCCTCTCGTGAAATAAAACCCCATTTGCACTGACCGGCCCATTTTTCTTGGTCTGACTCGGAGTCCTCAGCAAACATCGCTTCTATCTCGTCATCATCGCTGCTTTCACTTTCTGAAGATTCTATCTGCTTGCCTTTCCCCTTTTTAACTGGCTGGGAAGAATCTGATTTCCTTTTTTTCACGGCCCGCTCCATAGAGGAGCTAGGCCCTTTTCCTTTCCCGATGTTCTCGATCGCGCCGGCTGTAAATAGCAAGACTAAGAATGGGCCCAGATGGCCCAGATATATATAAGAAAAATCCCAAAAACCTGTTTCGAATAGTACCGGGCTGACCCTTTGCACATCAGACAACACTTTCCCCGCCTCTCCATACCGTGTCGATAATTACTCCAAACTACGTATACAAAATAACATCACCCAAATCCAACAAAACAAATCCATATATAACAATGAGGAGCCCAAAAATGCTAGCAAGGATTTCAGAGGGCGGGCTTACCAAGTCCGTGACGATGACCGGGCAGTAATGTAATCCGGCCTGATTTAAGAAAACTTCGCGTATAACCGAGTTTTGAAAGCTGTTCCGAGAGGACACAATCGTTAGGCTTGCTTATGGAGAGTGGAAAGGGGTTTGGAAATGCCAAAGGTCACAAAAAAATTGGGGCTTAGTGCCTTCTCCATCCGCCTAAAATCTGATCGGGTGTACGGTGACACGTTAGTAGTGTACCGGTACATTTGCTATCATTCACTTTTGAGGAAGTCAGTAATTTCAGACATTTCGGGGGTGTACTCGCATACTTTGAAGCATCATTCTCTTTTTCGAAATAAGTTGCATCAGACACGCCAGGGTGTACCAGATACCTCTTGTTCCAAACTCGACTTCTTTCTTTTTTTTTTTTCTTTTTTTTTGAATATATATGTATATATATTTACTTTGGAACAAGCAGTTGATACCATTTGATCTCTTTCAAACGCTCTTCCTCCCTGCTCTACGCATGTTCACCTTTTTTTCTTTCGTATCTACAAACTGACTTGGGGATTCAGAATTGGTCATCAGAATTTTTCTCGGGATAGTAGTGTACTGCACACATTTGCTACTGTCCACTTTTGAGTAGCTGTACTGCACATGGCCTTAAAATTCTGCACACTTTAGCTGCATCGCTTTAGCGGTAGTCGTACTTCCAGACACGCTAGGGGTGTAAATTCTGCATAATTTGTTCCAAAATCACTTCTTTCTTTTTTTTTTTCATTTGAATATATATGTATATATATTTTTTATCTTGGGAATGCTGGTGCCAAGTATACCATTTGATCTTTCAACCCGCCTCTCCCGGTTTCACAGATGTTCCACCTTTTTTCTCTTTCGATTCCACAAACTCGATCAGATTCATAGAACTGGTCACCGAATTCTTCTCGATACCTTCAATCTTTCCAGAAGTGGTGATCCATCATGTTCCATCGTCAGCTCCTGGTTCAATTGGATTGATAACTTTAAGCTCAAATGGGTACAAGGGATGAGACAATACGAATCCGCAGTGTGGAGTGAAATGATGGCCTCTAATCATTTTCACGACAAGATGTTCCATAGAGACTATGATGCATGAAGTTAATATGTTATGCTAAATTGATGGCCAATTAAGAGAAAAACAAAGTAAGATCGTGAGGGAAGCAAGGATGTCGTCCGGTGGGTTTGTATGAGCAATAAGGGCAGAATGCAAGAGGGGTACCAATCCACAGAAGAACAAAAATGGGTGTATGTGTATGCTCGTTAAGGTGTACATGCAATAAGATGATGTGGGGTGTGTATGAAATCATGCAGGTAAATACATTGCAGGCAAGCATTATACTCAAAAGAGCCACATTTTGAAAAACTTGACCCACTGAACATATAATCTAATATACTACGCTCAACCGCTGCACACCTACTCCTCACAATGTAAAACAAGCATTGTCCTCAATGCATAGAAACGAAGGGCAAATTTCACAAAATGTAATTGGAAGATAAACAAGAGCTCTACATTATATATATATATATATATATATATATATATATATATATATATATATATATATATATATATATATATATATATTTTTTTTTTTTTTTTTTGTTTTCTTTTATTTGATCGGGGAAACAAACAATAACAAAACCAGGAGAAATGAAGCAAGAACGAAAATAAAACAAAATCCTCTAAACGGAGTATACAATAAGTGGAAAACGAGGTTACTTGGGAGTTAGAGTCCCCGCAGCTGATCTACCAAGTCGCCACTACGTCCTCGGTGGATTGAAATGCTCAAGGAATGAGCCTGGCGCTACCGCCATTCACTTCAAGGATTTCAAAGAACCGGATTTTCAATCTCCACGGCTTCGTATGGATAAACTACCTTAACGATGAACAGTTACCCAACGTGGGAGCGAGCTTTTAAATAGATAAGCTGGAGCTATACAAAGAAGCATCTTCCGTAGGGTTCGAAAGTTTTCCTGGCGATAGATTTGTCATGGAATAACTTGAGCCGCTCTTTGTAAATTCGGGAGCTTTCATACGACTCTCTCCGCAGTTCTTCAAGTTCATTTAGCTGCAATGCGCCACACCGTTGAGCAATCACTTAAAGTTCTAATAGCCCAAGAAGTCTTGGCAATGTTCCATTTCAATCGTAAATGGCAAGTCTTTCCATAAATAAGCTTCATAGTGGAGGCATACCAAGAACAGCTTTAGTTGAAGCAAGGGTAGGGCTCTAAAGAGCATCGGTAAGACGGAGTGACCAATCTTTGCGATTCGGGGCAACCGTTTTTTCCAAAATATGTTTTATCTCCTTGCTTAGCTAGCTCACCTTTGACCATTAGTCCTGTGGTGGTGTCGTCGATGACGCATGGTGACTCACATTTTTAATAGACAAAAGATCGATTGCAAAAATGGAGCTCAATTGAATACTAATAATTGCACGAGGTGTTCCAAACGAGAAAAATATGTTCATTTATAAATTTCAAAACAACCTTGTGGTCATTGGTTCTCGTTGAATCGCTCAACCCACTTAGACACATAATCAGACAGAATGTAAAGATACCTACAAGAAGGGGGAAAGGTCCTATGAAGTCTATACTCCCAACAATCAAAATTTCAATACTCAAATTGGGGTAAGAGGCATCATCATGTTGCGTTTGTGACCCTCCTAGCTATCGGCACTGAGCACAGTTTTGCGTAAATCAAAACAATCTTAAATAAGGTGGGCCAATAAAACCTAAACAGAAATCTTGTCTACCGTCTTTCAAGTAGAGAAATGTCCTCCACAGGCTTTAATGGCAAAAGTTAAAATCCTCACTTGCTCATCATCAGTAGCCACATCTTCTCATTATTTGATCGTAGATGTATTTAAAATAGATAATGCATCATCAAAGTAGTATTTCTTAATATCATTAAAATTTCTTTTCTAAGAAGTCCATCACGAATCGCCACACAGGTAGTTTATAAATGTCAGCATACCACGGGTACTGAACAAGAGCAAAGAGTTGCTCATCAGGAAAGCTATCACTACGGGTGTGCCGCGGAGTCGGATTATGGAACTAATCTAGATAAAATGGTCACACTACATTCTCAACTCCCTTTTATCTTTAATGGCCGTCGGTTCTCGACATAATAAAATCCACCTATTAACCGGGGGTTTTGTATCCTCGCTAGAGAGGCACATCGTGGCCGTATTGATCCGCGGAAGATGGCCGCAAGAGAACCTGCAAATGTATGACTAATTTTTCTAGCAAAGACAACAATTAAACTTCTTTTTCGTGGTTGTGTAGTTTGTTGAAGTGAGTCTAGTGTCTTACCGGGTATAGTAGATTACAAAGCCTTTTTTGTCTTCTCTTTGTCCTAATGATAGCCCCTATTGTATAATTTCACTAAGAAGGCCACATGATCTTAAATGGAACCCCAAATTGTGGGACCGCATGATGGGCGGTGACACTAACATGTTTTCAGTTTAGTGAAAGCAATGTCACAAGCTTCGTGACTATGTGAAAAGGGACATCTTGGCAAGCAAAGTACATAAGGGGCGAAGCTATAGCACTAAAATCTTTATAACCTTCTATAGAACCTCAAAGATGACCTAAGAATGACCTTATGTCTCTAACACACTTAGAGTGGGTAGGTTTGAAATCCAAATTTCAACTTTGGCCTTATCAATCTCAATTCCATCTTTCGATACTATATGGCCTAAGACAATCCTCTCAGGTTACTTCATGAAATGACATTTTCCCACTCCCAACACAAGATTTTTCTCTTGACACCTCTCCAAAACCTTACGTGTTCCCTTCGCGCCTCAAATGAGTCATCAAAATGAGAAATCATCCAAGGAAAATTTCCAACATGATTTCTATCATGTCACTAAAGATTCCCATCATGCACCGCTGAAAGGTTCTAGGTGCATTGCATAAGTCCAAAGGGAATTTTCCTAAAGGCGAAGGTACCAAAAGGGACACAAGTAAAATGTAGTTTCTTTCTCGATCTTCCTAACGCTTGGTCTCATAATTTGATTGTATCCCCGAAAGTAACCATCAAGAAAACAATAGAATTCATGCCCGCAACTCTCTAACATTTGATCAACAAACTAAGAGGAAAATGATCTTTCCTGGGCACTCCGTGATCGAAGCTCTATAATCTATGCACACCTCCATCCCGATGTGACACGAGTGGGAATGTGAGTTCACTTCTTATATCAGGGACAACTCGTGACCTGCATTTTTTAGGAACTACCCGTGTTGGCTAACCCACTTACTATCCGTAATGTGGCAAATCACCCCCTACATCCAAGAGTTTTAACACTTCCTTTTTCACCACTTCTTTCATTATCGGGGGTTCAATCGTCTTCCTGGTCGCCTAGAAGGTTTAACATCCTTCTAAGTGTGATTCTATGTGTGCATCAAGGGACTAATCCCTTAATATCCTCGTAATCGGTCTGAAATTCTAGATAGCTCTGGTTTTCTCAATATCTCCAAAAGTTGATTTTCTCGAGCCAAGTCTAAGGAGGAAGATTCATTACAGAAAAGTTTCTCCCTCCCTAAGAATGCATATTTGAGGTGTGTTGGTAAGGCCAGCCTGCTTAGGTGGCTCTCCCTCGTATGCAACGCTTGTCCTCATTCTGGGTGGCAATGGTTCAAATTTAGTGTGTCCACCCATTAACTTCCAATACATCATTATGCCCAATTACGTAGTGTAAAATTCACCAAAGGTGGTCACTTCCTCATCCCAACTCCTGGGCCGACCAAACATGACTTCAAGAGGATCATCATGAGGCATTATCTGTATTTCAGACATGGAATCAACCATGTTAATTTCACACACATCTTCTTCATCCCCATTCCCTTTGATTACATTGAAAATATTCAGATAATACTATGTTACTAAACGATAGTGTCATTAGGCCTCCCCTACAATGTATAATGGCATTAGCAATGCCAAGAATGGTCGATCAAGAATTACCGAACCGAGTTCCTCGATTCACCACTGTGCTGAGGTCAAGCACAACAAAATCCATGTGGAAGTAAATTGGTCTACCAGACCAAAACATCCTTCACTATTCTAGGAATTTTTACACTACGGCCACCCAATCGGGAGGTGATATTGGTTGGTTTAATTCTTCCTAACTCCTAGGTCTGTTATATATCGATTAAGGTAATGTATAATACTTGCCTTTAAGTTCATTAGCATGTTCCTTCTTCTTCTCTTCTTCTTCTTCTCTTCTTCTTCTTCTTCTTCTTCTTCTTCCTCTTCTTCTTCTTCTTCCTTCTCTCTCCCTTCCTTCCTTTCTCTCTTCTCTTCCTTCCTTCTCTCTCCTCTCTTCCTCCTCCTCCTCCTCTCCTCCTCCTCTCCTCCTCCTCCTCTCTCTCCCTCCCCTCTCTCTCTCCCTCTCTCCCCCCCCCCCCCTCCCCCCTCCTCCTCCCTCCTCCTCCTCCTCCTCCTCCTCCTCCTCTCCTCCTCCTCCTCTCCTAACTTTGAATTTCCTAATACTATAGAAATAAGTAGACTTCGGGGTCTTTGTATTCTGAGGCAAGTTGTTCAATTAGGGGCAGATTGTCTACCATGAATGCCTCCTGTTGACACCCACTTCCTTTTACCGTGCATAAGTCCTTAAAAAATTTAGTACATGATGGAATTTGGCTTAATGGCATCTAAATAAGGGAATGTTCAATTTACTTGTTTGAATAGCTCATAAATTCCGAATGGTTATTCACTTCTTCATGCTCTCGGCAGATGAGGGTATGAGCCTGGAGGGATATGGGTAGACTTGCCGCCCTTGGTTGATCATCAATATCATCTCGTATTAGGGACATGAGATTCGTCTCGCCAACTCATCCTCTCCGAACAATTCACTTGAGACTCTTCTGGCTTGGTTCCTTAGTTTGAATGGTTTTACAACTACCTTTCCACTTTTATAGTGACAGCCTTGATAAAGGTTCAAAAGTACTCTTCAATTGGTCCCGAACTTCCTACAATTATTTCCTTAAATTATGGATTTTGAATGGGTTAAGATGAAGTTTCTTTCTTGTTGAAGGCTACTCTATAGACGAGGTTAACTTGGTTATCCGAGATCCCGCCATCATTCATAGCTCGAGTTCTCGTGTGTTGTGGATTGTCGGGTTTGTATTTAACCGTGTGACTCATGTCCTCTGCATTTCTTAAGCGTGGAGGTTGATATGGTCATGTGATGGAGTTCTTTGACGGTGCTGGAACCTTGATTAAATGGTTCACAGAAACTGGGGCCTTGATTTTGGAAATGGTGGAATGGAATTTGTAAAGCCATGGTTTCAGAATGAGGACCTTGGTTGTTCGCAAGATTTGGCCCTCCTTCATTTCTCCAACCAAATTAAATGGGTGCTACCCCATCCAGATTATATGTTCGCAGTATGAGAAATTGAAAGGTTTTGCAATTAAGGGCATCGGGTTTGGGCTTCTATTTGAATTGCACTTTTACTTTGGTGAAGGTTCGGGGCACTTGACGTCAATGCGCAGTGATCATCGCATATGATGCATATTCCTCCATTCTCGGGTCCAATGGGCACTTAAGGTATTTGAGGCACACTAGTTACCTCATGTACTTTTCATCTCTATGGCCTCAATTTCCTTGTTAAATCTGGCAATTCTCGCTGCAACTCATCATTCTCTTAAGTGATGGATTCCGCCACCAATACGTAAGGCGTGCACTTTTAAAGAAGTCTATGGAGGTGTTAGTCTCCTAAGTTCGAGCATCGCTATAGTGTCAAAAAGTTGAATTGCTTCCCTAGTACCTTTTCATAGAATTCGCCGCATACACTGATCCGGATGTATCGCGACACCCAAGGATAACTTTTGATGAAAGTACGCACATATTTATCTCACATCCAATCCATGGTGAGGGGATAGTACGGAGGAGATCCTTATATCTTTCCCATACCGCAACAAACGGTTCACCCGGCTTTTCAGAAAGTTCTGAATTGCTCGCATGAGAGCATTTAACGCAAGGTGGAGGGAAAAATTTGTTGAGGAACTCATTTCGCATATTTTCCCATGTAAAGATTGAGTTAGGTGCTAGGGAATGAAACCAAAATTTGGCCTTCTCCTTTAAAGCAAAAGGAAATAAAACCAAACAGATTATGTAGAGAGGTGAGCCAATAGAGAGAAATGCACTGCAAACATCTTCAAAATCTCTCATGAATGAATAAGGGTTCCTCGGGATTCAACCCTGATATACTCCGTGAAAAGACTCCGATCACTCGATTTCATTAGAAATCGATCGGGTCTTCTTCTGTATACGCACGTAAGAATTGGTCATGGGTCCTTTTCGAGGTTGTGGTGGATTTCTAGAAGGTTCTTTCTATGTTAGCAAAGGAGCAGGGTGGACCCTATAATACCTGGCCTATAAGTCACTACTTCCACCTCCTAGTAACAAGCCACGGAGTGTAACATCACCTCCACGTCATGAGGTTCATGGAATCCGCGGGTTAACAGAACTTTGAGTATGTTCATTAAAATACACATGTTGCTGATTCCTGTGGTGGATTGTCCATTTGGAGGTAAAATGTTATCTTGAGACACTCTTTGGCTTACATGGATTTCCTCAAAGTTTCTAGGGGATATAATTCTGACTAGTCGGTGTTGCTCGTTGCGAGCCCAAACCGACATGCACTATGCTTACTTCGTCCAAGAAACACCCACTTAGATTTCTCACTAAAAACAAAATAAAAATAAAAAGAAAAAATGGAGAGAACGACTGATTTGCAAATGCAACTGCAAATCACTCCAGCTCTCTTTCAGACCGAACTCGTTATCGCCACCCCTGCTAACGGCGCCTCAAAAATGCTTCATTCCGATTATTAGTATGCCTAATTCTATTCCCAAGCCGAGGTATCAGTTGTCCAAAGATTGTAATACTGTGGTATCTCCATGTGCCATTTCCACAGGAGTGGTCTAATTTTAATTGACCAAGAGAGCTATTCTACAAAAAGTGTAAATTAAGGGAAATTGTGTGGTCAGGTTGGTTCGATCAAGGATTGATTGATTTGAATGTTTTAGAAAAAAATAGAAGACGTAATGTCGGTATTCTTAGGATTCCACTACTAATTAAATAAATCCTAATTCCTCTTATTTACAACTCATCTAGAACCATTGATAAATGGTCTTTGATGGAAGATTTATCTTTAAACGCCTCTTTGAAAAGAAGGATGATCGAATAATGTTTAGCACTTGTTCCTACTCAACACGAAACCTTTAGTTTGTATTGTAATCAAGCACAACGTGTACCAAGGTGATCTCGTTCACACGTTGTCAAGAATATGCCAAACTAAGGTTTTTCATAAATCATTTGCACAAGTGACTAACATCACCCAATCCATCAGTTCAAAAGAAGAGAATTGAGTGGATTAGTACTTTGATCGGGGGTGAGTTTCCAATCTTAGAATCCCAAAGATTAAGGGTTTAGAAATCCATGGAACTTATAAGAACAGTTATAATTGAAGTATGTTAATCATAAAACAATACTTGAGAAAATCGGGACCCTACATAAAATCTTAGAATGTGAAATGTGAAATACTATAATGGAAAACAAAACCAACTGCTCTCGCTGAAAGATTACAAGTGTCAATGGTAAAAACACCAAAATGAAAGAGTCTTCAACTGGACTTAGGATTCAACTTCAAACAATGGAGAGAAGCTCCTTCTGCGTAGAAAACTCCAACTTAGAAGTCAAAACCCGCCTCCCCTATCTTCCTCGCTTTATACTCCTTTCCAATACCATCTCGTATGCTCAAGGATGATTGACAGCACACCCTCATGCTAGGGCTCACACCGCCCATTCCCGTGATTTCATAGACATGCGTGTACCGCAGTACACTTTAATGGTGTACCGCACACTTTCGCCATCGTCGATTTCTAATCAGTGTACTCAAGACACTTACTGGGTGTGTACTGCACACTTGCCCACGCCACTTTTATTTAAAGGTGTACTGGTACACATAATTGATAAAATGCACACTTGATCCTCCTGTGCCTTTTCTAACCTTGCAAGAGTTCCCGAGACTTCATCAATTGTTCGCCCACATCCTCGGGCATGTTTCATATTGACTCCCGACATAAATCCTCGACACTTATGTTTTAGACCCAAAGACTCCGTACAAGTCTAAAAACACACAAGAAATTAAAAAAGTACCTATCCTTATACCGAATGGTAAAAATTGTGATTTGATGTGCTAAAATTCTACTATAATTATTGCTCAAATGTATTCATCATTAAGATTATATATCTAGTATGAATATTTCGTCTCTTTGCATCATAATCTTGCTGTTTCGCAGTTTTTCCAATAAGGGTCTTAGGTTTGTTGCCTACGAATAACAGGATACATGACGAAGTTCCGAAAATTACAAATGGATCAACTTCAAAATTCCAATACAACAGCAATATTACTCCGTACTGAACTAGTTGTATACCTCCTGCATGCCTGCTGCAACCAGAAGCAATTTCAGAAAAGCTTTAAATATTCTAGTGAAGACAAAACACAAAAGTTCTGTAAAATAAAGATAGAACAAAGGTCCTGGCACGAAAAATTAGCTAATTAATACGCCTCAAGACCCACATGATTTCCCTGTTCATACAAAACAATCATCAATCACTACATGACGATTGTTAAAAAGTGACTGGAAAGGAAAGATCTGTGGGCCACAAGTAGTGCTCCCTCAATGGTGGCAGTTTTGAACTACTACCAATGTTGGCACATCATATATATGTATGCGTACGTATAACTGTTGGGAAAATAATTCGTATCCCCATCCAACAAATATTAATTTTCATTATTTTTGTTCCTTATGTAATTATTTTTACACAAAAACACATTTTAATGAAATCAAAATAAACTATTTATGTTATACTTTGTTGTCATTTGTTTGTCTTGGATGTGAACCCAAAGTCCCACATTAGTTAGAGCAAGAAGTATTATGGGTTGATAAACATAAACAATATCCGATTAGTATATGATGCCTTTTTAGAGAAGCGCAAAAAATAAAACATCATGGCTTAGACTTAAAATGAACAAGATCATATCAATGTGTAGCGATGAGTCCATTAAAATTCGTAACAAGTGGCATCAGAGAGTTGGGTTCAAGTTTAAATAAAACGGTGTGATGATGTGGCATCCGAATGTAGTGAAAAATAAGGAAATTCTGGGAAAGCTTGTTAGAACTTTGTTGTGTGATTAGCCCCTGAGAGATGGTACTTCACATAAGATGGGTAAGCCTCCGAAAAGTGATGCTTCACATAAAGCATGTCTCTTATCACAATTTAGTTGAACTTTATTCTACGTAGTAAAAGATAAGGAAGTCATAGCTTGGAGGATCATCCATCAACGTGGGAGGATGAGTTTGAAGTCATATTATCCCATATATAGTGAAACGTGGTAGGAAACTTGCATTGCAGAGATATGGCTTGTCTTAGTCTCAGGCAAAAAATTTATCATGTGTTTCAGCTTAAAGAAACTAAATACTACTAAATTGATGCAGTAGATTGTATAACATAATAGAACTGGTTGCAAACAGTGTTATAATTATTTGGTACACATCTTTGAACCACTGGTATAATAGAAAATGTTTTCATTATGTTGAACAGCTGAAGGAAACTATATGGTGAAGAATTGAGTCGTTTACAATGCTTCTTGTCGCATTAATATTAATTAATAATTCAGAATTAAAAAGGTTCTAAAACATACTCATGTTAGAAAACTAAGCACACCATAGCTGCAAAGGTAATTAAACAAAGCCACATCATAGCTATAAAGGTAATTAAACAAGCAACCGATACTGATAAGAACTAACACTAACAAGCTTCCATGCACTTCACTGTAAGTGAATCGCCAGCATCAACCTCCCAGCGCCAGCTACACCAGCACTAGAATTAAAGAAATAAGTCCTGAAAGTCAGTACTTCGGCCAGCCGGAAAACACAAAAAGCTGCCGACAATGGACATCCCACGGCGGGATGGCTGGTGGGTTCCGGCCGAGAATGGTCAGAGAGCTGCCACTATATTCCCCATTATTGAACACACGGTCCAGGCCATGAGAAGACTCAACCTGTCCAACCTGGCCGAGGCGTACAGCTCTGCCCCACGCCCCACCAGCTTGGTAGCCGTCCCGGGCCCTTCCGCCAGTGGTCGTCCATGATGTTTACGAGGCCGTCAAGGTGGGGATTTGTTTTGTGGAGGCGGCTTGAGCTACTTGCACTGCCGTCGGATTCTTCCCGGAGGTTGTTTCGTGGTGGTAGAAGTGGAGGCGGGTGGTCTTCTCCGTCGCTTGTCGGCGGTTGCTGAGCCATTCACGCTTCATTATGGCGGCCATGGTTAGAGAGAAGGATGAGGAAGAAAGGAAGCTTCACCATGTGATTGATTGATGTTCTGTGTGGGGAAAATGGGGAAGGTGATGGTGGGTTTTTATAGGGGAGGAAAGGAGAAAAGAAGAGTTTGGAGTTGCAGACTTGCTGGTGGTGGATGAATGGTGATGGATTACCCACTATCAAAGGTGGTCATTCCTTTGCAGGACACAGTGATCATGGTTCAGATATGAGGTGGGGAAAATAATAGTTGTTATGAATGCCGATGTAGGAGAATATATATGAATTCAAGTACGAAGTATAATAAATATAAAGGTGCCGAGGGGAGGGTTTTGAGGCTAATTATGTCTATATCTATGGATAAAAGAGAATCTTTACACTATTTTTAAAACCGGAGTATAATGTTATATCAATGCATTACGAGGATTAAGAAAAATAACATAATCACCAAACCACAATACTAAAAAAATACATTATACATCATAAAACTTATAATCGCAAAAGCCCTTACATCTTTGCCCACGCCTAATAACAACATCATCCTTATCGTAATTTTTCTATTGATTCAAATTGTTTATTCGGATATTCTAAAAGTTTCTCCTTATAATAATATACTAATTATAAATTATCTTATAAAACATTTTTTACAAAAAGAATTACTATAAATTAGAAATTCCAGAAATATTTTAACAATAGTAAATTAGTTCTTAATGGGAATGACATGTAAACTTATTTTTGCGATTTCTAGGTTTGTGTATCAGATTAATGTAACCTTTAACATTACAGGATCTTAAGATTTCATGATATTCACATTTATGATATTCACATTTATGCAAAATAATAATTTGTTGTAACTAACCTGGATCCATAATGACAATAAGTCTTCACAAAATAAGATATATTTCCTATCCCTTACCCGATCTCAGAATGTTCTAGGTTCTATAATTGCTACATAAACCTAGAAACTTTATCATTTCCATCAAGCTGTGTGTCACCTTAAACCAATGAATTAAGTAATTTATTATATTAAATCTAATATTATCACACGTAGTTTCAAACTAAGAATAATTGAAAACATTCTTTACATTTTATTCCCTTATACAAAATGGAGTCCTTGAAATATCCAGATATACAATTAAAGTAAGTCTGGAGAAATGATTGTACATTTAAATTTTTGTTCGAGGAAAGTTTGATTTGAATCTCGAAGGGATTTGGTCATGAAAATTCTAGATCATGGGAATACTAGAGTCTTGTTTTTGATATGGGCCTTCTAGTGATTAATGTTTTAGCTTTGACTTGGGTCATGCGCCTTCCTGTTTTTTTTGCAGTCAAACTTGAGATGTTTTTTATTTTTTTTTATTTTTTTTTAACATCTATTCATTTATATATTATATTTAGTTCTTTATTTTGAATTTGATTTTAGTTTCTAGGACTCTGTCCTAGTTCCCTATTCTCAATTCGATTTGGTTTCAGGACTCTATTCCACCTCTTTTTACCACTTGAATTGGACATCATACTTAAGGACACAAATATTGATAATTTAAATACAAATTCTGATGAAGTTTGGGTTATGTAAAATAACAAGATCTAGTTAATAAATGATATATGGATTAATATAATATATAATATGGAATTTGAAACACACAAAATCCTTCTATTTCTTTAATCATTTTACATTAATTATAGTTAATTTTAAGACTTAGGTGGTGTTTGTTTTGTTTTGGCCTTAGCTGAAAGCAAATTTGTTTATCATTTAATGTGTTTGTTTTTTTGTCTCTTTTATGACTTTGTCTCCCAGAAATTTTAAATTCTTGATTGAATAGTTTTTCTCTTACTATTTTTTTTAATGTTTTTTCTATTAAAAAACTAGATATTTATATAAGAGAAAATCATCTAATTGAAACTCACATAATTCATTTCATGCTAATTAAAATAAAAACATATGTGTTTTAAATTTTTATTTAATAATTTATTTTCTCAAATTTAGATAAAATTACAAGAATAATTTTTTTAGAAAAAAACTAAATACTTGATTCTATTAATCACTATTAAGAACACAAACAAAAGTTCTATTTTAGTGTTAAAGTAAAAAAACCTATAGTCACAGTGCAATATTCAATAATCTGGATTTATTAGGTGCTGCCACATCTATAAGAAAAGCCAATCAATCACATGCATCAGGAAAAGCTAAAAAACATCATAGCTACGGTTAGATTATTATATTATTATATTTATTTTGTACTTGTACTAAAATTTGTATTTTCCTTAGGATTGTAATTTGTATTTTTCTAGGGTTATATAGCCTAGCCTATATAAGGCATCCTCTTATACTTGTAATTTACAGTTTTTAATATAAATATTCAAGTCTTTATTTAAGGCAATGTGTGCCTTCTCATTTTTTTTTTTTCACGCTTCCTACTTATCTAGGCATTATAATCACTGTATAACTCTCTTTTCTACCGAACACCACCGTTTCACATCGCCCCCTAATCGTTCTCTGACTTTTGCCACGCGCCAGCTGATCGCTGACTCTAAAATTTGACTGTGCATTATAACTTATTTTCGCGTCATGATTCCAATTTTTATGTTTGTTTTTCAATTCGGAATTTTGATATGCCAAGTGATGATCTCGTCCGATTAATGTTATTTTTAATAGAGATAATTTTGCCCAGTGGTCTCAAGCCATGCATAATTATCTCAAAAAGTCGCGCTTTATGTCTCTAGTGACCGCCCCTATTCCTAACAAGTGGACAAAGAAACTCCATTCTGCCTATGCCATTCTTGATGAGGGATCGAAAAAGTGCTAATCATTAGATCATCACTGCTCTGTAATAAATCTATTTCATCCATTATGTTGATGAGTTTCAGTAACATTGATATTGCCAAAGAAGCTCGACTTACTTGTTACTTCCTAAGATGCAGACTCGAGTGGTGTTCCAGAACTTCAAGCTCACACGCGCTGGACTTTACTGGCCGATTCACAGAACTGTGTGAGCTGGATCAACGCATATCACAATGACTAAATTCCATTTCGAGATCAATTAATTGCAGACCGAATCCGCCTTCTTCACTCAACACACTAAATCGGGTTTATGTTCACCATGAACAAGGGAGGACTGCTTCAGCTTTTTAATGGGGCTTCAAGGGATGAATTTGAATTAGCCAGGTCATATTCTCCATTAGGATCCTTTAAATACTAATACCATGTTTATTCATAAGTTAGTTTGATAATGACTGCTCTTCGGGATCAACCTACTTATCCGTGACTACGGTTCTCAAGTGACTACCCAATTGCTTCAAACTCCGCATTCCGTTTCCCTCTACGGGCTCACCTACCTCTGTTTCCAAAGGCGAAGGGAATAATATCAGACGACATAACAATAAGAAGTCTCTTCATCCGCAGCTCGTAAGAACAGCGTCATTCTCACAAACTCGTTACACTAAGCAATAGATTCTCGTAACACTCACTGCTTTCACCTAAATCAATTCATCGCCATGGACTTACTTCCAAGTCTGGTCCCGCCATCTCTCTCTATAGCGTATATACAAGATATGGTTAATTAGGTTCATCTTCCATCTTCCAGTTGCATCCTAACACCGCTTCTTTCATGATATCGTACATCTCCTACGTGGTTTGATTCGTCACGTAATCATATGACTTATTCTCCTGATGTTGTATCTTCAAACACTTCTACTTCTCTTCCTACCATATACACTGCAAATGGTTCTCCTATGCATGTCTCTCATCTTGGTAATGTTTCTACACCAGCCTTGTCTGTTTCCAATGTTTACCAGATTCCTAAACTCACTCATAATCTTCTTTCTATTGGGCAACTCACTGAACTTGGTTGGATTCTCAGATCGGACAGATCGTTGGGACCACCCATAAGGTCGGAAGGTTGTTTGAGCTCATCTTTCTTCATTTACTGCCCGCCGTCTCTCGCTTCTCATTGCCTCGCAGCGCAGTACTTCTTCTTCTCTGCTTTATGGGTATACTCTCGCTTCTGGTCATGCATCTATCTCAGAGTTAAAACAACCGCTTCTGTGGGCTCTTGTTAGGTTCGGTTTCAAATAAGAGTTTTGATTGTATGCCTTGTCAATTTGGCAAACAAACTGAATTTACAGCCCATGAATTTACATCTATTCTACATCAATTTGGTACTGTTCCTCATTCCAGCAAAATGGCAGGGCTGAGCGCAAACTTTGTCATATTCTTGATGTTGTTCATGCTACTACTACGCTACTTACTCCCCGCCTTATGGGAAGTCGTCTGATGTCATTTACACCATCAATCGGTGTCCTTCTCCCATTATTCATAATCAAACTCCTTATGATCTGTTGTTTGGTTATTCTCCCTCCTATGACTTACTTAGAGTCTTTGGATGTATCTATTTTGTTCTTCCTCATGATCATGAAAGAAACAAACTTTACTTCCCATTCTCGTTTGTGTTGTTTTCGGGGTATGGAATAGGTTAAAAGGTTGTTGGGTGTTATGATCCCATTAGCAAATATCTCATGTTTCTCAAGATGTGGTTCCTTTGGGAACACAAAATGTTTTACCAACTATCTCATGTCTCGTTTCCTTTATTCCTCTCTATCGATCCTCTCCTATCCTTTTCTCGAGGGAGTCTCCCACCTCTCTCTGGCCCCCAGTTTCTCTTCTATTATCGATGTTCTTCATGCATTTGATGAGCTTCCCGCAATCATCATCAGACGTTGCCCACCGGAGCACGCCCTCAACTGCGGATCCTGTTAGTCCTTCTAACTCTCATGCACTTCGTCGTTCTCATTGGGTAACTACTCTTCCTTCACCTTCTCGCGGATTTATCAAGCCGCTTCGCCTCTCCGTGAACCTCGCACTTTCATGAGGCTCTCTAACTCCTTTATGGCGCAAGCTATGAAAGAAGAGCTGGATGCACCGTATAAAACTCTGAACATTGATCCGGTTGATCTCCCTTTGGAAAATCTTCACGCCTGTAAAATGGCTTATAAGATTAAGACTGAACAATGGCATCAAGTGATCACTATAAGGCTCAGCTTTGTTGCCAAGGGTTTTTGTGGGAGACTCTCGAAAATCCAGATTTCTAAGGAAGGATAAAATAGTAATTTCGTCAAATCTGCACTTTTCTAGATCCTGGATGACGAACTGGACTTCAATCGCTGGAATCGCCCCACGAAATCTGTACCACGCTGCTCACGACCCAGATGCCAATTTCACTTTTCGAGGCACATAGAGGAGTGCGGGACACTTGGCACTTTATGAGTGGTCAAGAGGCGCCACGCGGTCGCTTTCATGTAAGGCAAGTCAAACATGAGGATCGGCGGGCTCATGTGGCACACATGGCATCATGCCACAGAGGAAAATCTCAAAAGGGTCGGGATAAGAGATAAGGGTGTAATCCTCTAAACCAATAGAATTGACATGTGGTGCATTGAGAGGACTTTTTCTCTTGTCCCCAATCTCACTTCAAAATGGATTGGGGAGAGGAAGACAGAGAAGGAGAAAGAGCAAGGAAGACAAGAGGGAAAGTGTGGATTTTGAGAGAGAAGCTCTACCTTCCTCTAGGCTCCAAGCATCGGACCGGCGAGCTCCGACGAGGCAAGAAGCAAAGTTGCTTCCCACGGAAAGGACTACGCGTGGGTACCAGATTTGGGGAGTTTCGACAAACTCCAAAAAGGTAGGGGTTTTTCTCCTACTTGCTTTACTTTTTGTTTAAGGGCCATGTAATGGATGGGGATTTGTTGGAGGCCTGATGACTGGTTTCGGGCCTTCCAAAAGATTTAACGACCGAGGAAACTTTAGTGGTTTGGATACCCAGCGCATCGTTTGTGTGATTTGTGTGATGTGTGTTGTTGCCATGAGAAAATAACATGCTGATTGTGATTTTGTGGGCAGTTCCAAGATGAACTGCCGGATTTTTACTTTAGCCCATGTGAGCTAATTTTATGTTATTGATTATAAATTGAATAACATGATATATGCGAGTTAATTTTGTTAATATATGCATGAGTGATATATTAGCATGTGTTGATGTCGACAGCTAATGTATCAGACTTAGTGGGGAGTAACCCAAGTAGGAAATTCCACCACCGGGCATTGCTCACCTCACGTGGGAATATATTTCGTGCATCAAGACGTGATTGGGGATGTGTGGGACACATTCGACCTAGAGGAGAAAAACGCTAAGATGGCCTTATCTTGTATTTTGTAAAATTCGCAAGAGACTCCATTTTTGTATAAGCAATTGTAATTAAATACAATTGTAAACAAATTGTAATTAAATCATTTTTGTATAAAATATACATTTTACGAGTATGATGTGTATGCCTGGGCGCTATTTTGCACATGTATGGGTCTCGGCGACATGAGATCAGGATTTTCCGCGGTTGATGGGTGTCAACGGACACCTCATGATGGGCGCACGCTTTACTCGTGGAGTACCGGATTGGATTATGAGGGAGAATTTTGCTCATGTGGCTCGACTCTTCATGCGACTTATTTCCGTTTCAAGGGCCTTAAATGGCCACTCTTTCAAATGGATGTAAAAATGCTTTTCTTATTCGCAACTCTCTAGGAAGTCTATATGAAGCTTCCACTTGGTTACTCTCACCTCCGGTTCCCATATAGAGTATTTCCTTTACTCATGGCTAGCACTTTACGGGTTTAAACAAGCTCTCGAGCATGGTTTGCAAAGTTCAATTCTACTATCTCTAAAGATGGTTTTTCAAAGTGCTTCTTTGATATACCTCTTTTCTCTCGAGACTATTGGTCATGGTATTACTATTCTCCTCTTGTATGTCGATGATATGATTATTAAGGTGATGATATGTGTGGTATTTAGGATCTAAAGCACTTTCTTTGGTCAAATAATTTGAAATGAAAGATTCGCCCTCTTAATTACTTTCGTCTAGAAGCTTCTTCTGGCAGATGGTTATTATCTTACTTCTAAAGCCAAGTATACTGACATGACTTCAAGCCAATATCACCGATAGCAAGATAGCTCTATTAATAATCTATCGAGTATAATTGTCGCCTCAATTCGCGATGGCGAATCACTATCCGATGCTACCGCCTACGCATACCTTGTCGGGAGTCTAATCTATCTCACCGTTATCGCCCGATATATTTCCTAGCGAGTTCATGTAGCTTCGGGCTAGTTTATGGCTACCCTTAGATCTCTCATTATGCCTGCTCGTGGATTCTTCGATATCTGGAAGGCAATTATATTTGATGGTCTTCTATTTTCTTCCACTCTTCATTAACTCTTCGTGCATATTCATATGCGTATCAAGGCAAAGGATCCTCAATCACTGCCGATCTACTAAGGTGTGATATTGTTTTTCCTGGTGATTCTCTTCTTATCTCTTAGGGGAGAGAAGTAAGAAACAAACTATTGTTGCTCGTGTCTAAAGATCAAGTAGAATATAGAGCATTGGTAGCTACTACAAATTTCAACTCTATTCTTCGTTACGCTGGTTACTACAAAGATCTCTGCGTCGAACGCTCCACTACAACTAAACTTCCACCGTGATAATCGAAGTGCTATTCAAATTGCTCATAAATTTGATGTCTTCCATGAACGTACTAAACATATTGACATTGGATTGTCACTTCATTCACATCATCCGTCTGCACACTCACTTCGCCAAATATTTCATCTCGCGATCGCTTAACTGATATCTTCACCAAACCACTTCCTCTAGGAACTTTTCGAGCTATTATTATATTTATTTTGTAATTTCCTAGGATTAAAATTCATTTCCTTGTGGATTATAATCTGTATTTTCTAGGTTGTATAGTCAGTTCATATAAGGCCTCCTCTTATACTTGTAATTTACCATTTTTAATATAAAGACTTAAGTCTTTCTTCAGCTACAAAGGTAATTAAACAAGCAACAAGCAACCCTGTAGTGATAACTAAAACTAAAAAACTTCCATGCATGAACTTCACACTCAGAAGTGGATAGCCAGCAGCATCAACTTCAAGCACACCTACACCGGCACTAGAATTAAAGAAATCGGTCTTGAAAGTCATCCCACTGGCTAATGAAACATTCTGTGCCGATTTACGGACATCTCACGCCAGCGTGATGGTGGTGGGTTCGGCCCAGAATGGTCAGAGAGCTGCCATTGTAGGCCACAATTTTTGAACACTTGACTGTCCAGGCCATGAGAAGGCTCAACTTCAACCAACCCGGCCGAGGCTACAGCCCTGCCCCAGTCCCACTAGCTTAAAGCCAGTTCCGGCCCTTCCTTGATTGGCCGTCCATAATATATAAGGGAGGCCGAAAAAGGTGGTGGGAATTTGTGGTTTCGGCTTGCCACTTGCACTGCCGTCGGTTTCTTCCCGGAGGTTGTGTCGTGGAGGTAGAAGTGCAGGCGGGTCGTCTTCTCCGTCGCGTGTCGGCAGTTGCCCAGCCATTCATCGGCTTCATTGCCGGCGGCAATGGCTAGTGAGAAAAAGATGAGGAAGAAAGGAAGCTTCTCCATGTGATTGCTTATGTCTGGATGTCTGGGGAGTTGATGGTGGCTGGTGGGTTTTTATAGGAGAAAAGAAGGCACGTTATAGTTGTTGAAAACTATTTTTTGTTCAAAAAAAAAAAAAAGAGACAAAGAAACACAGACAACGACTTTTGGTTCATGATATAATAAGTAAAAAAATTGTTTTGTTTAAGATAAGAATAAGCATGAGTTGCGTAATTTTATTTGCTACCAAATGATAGATAGCATTGATTGTTTAACTACGAACCAACAAACATTTCTTAACCTAAAATCATGCCACCTATGACTTAAAATTAAACCCTAAATAATTGGAAGTAGTGGATAGTTAGCCCTTCACTAAAAGAACTTGGATTAAAATACTAAATGAATGAACTAATGGATAATAAATAAATGAAAAAGTGAAAACGTGGCGAAAGAGCAACTTTTTATTTGACCTAAAGTTAAGCAACTCATGAAACGATCCCAACAACCCAGCTCGTGCACCATGATTCAAGGAGCAAACTCAGTTTGCATAGCGTGGGTTTTTTTATTGGCACCCGACTTAATCTTGTTGCTCTATCATTTCCATTATTTGTTTGTTATAAAAAAACATAAAAAACATAGAAAACACCAAATTCAAAGAACAATAACAATTTCAAAGAACACCAAAATGATTTAAAAAAAACAAGAACCAAACAAGGTCCAAGAGTTTGAGTTACAGACTTGCTGGTGGGTGAATGCATTACAAGAACAGTGACTTATAGGGACATTGTTTTAGTTGGGGCCAAAAAAATTTACAACTAAAGCATATATTTAGTTTCATATTTATTTGAGTTGCAACTACAAGTGACTCTATAAGTCATGGATAATGATCAAGGCTTCAACTAAAAGTAATTATATAATTGCATTTGTGATCGAAGCCCCAAATTCAAAAGCCGATACAATATACTGGCGGTCAAGATTGTGTTAATTTTAAACGTTTAGTAACGTTTTTTTTGTGAATAAATTGTAATAAATATGTTTTAAATTAGTAACGTTTTTTTTTGTGTGAAATTAGTAACGTTTTTTTTAGTGTGAATAAATTGTAATAAATATGTTTTAAATTATGTTTTGGAAACGGTTTGTATTCTCAGTGTACAGAGAGCTTATTTATCGTTCTAGGGTGGCTTTGAAAACACACGTTGTGTTACTGGGTGATAGGAGGAAGGCTTTAGGTTCGTTGGTATAGAATTTGGGGGTGCAATTTGCAAATTTCGCTAATCTGCTGTATCCCCGGGAGACGAACACTCCAGTTGACACAAGCACCATGTGTGGAGCGACCGTTTTTAAGGAAATCGTGTTTCATAAAAGCCTCGAATCATACGTATCTATATTCTATTGTTGAACAAAGTTGTTTATTAATCTTAATTTCCTTTATTTATTGATTGTAATTTAAATTTGTTATCTTACATGGTGTGTTATATTTATGTAATTTATATAATTCTCATATCGTGTGTAATCAACAACAATCTTAAAACGAATTCTGTTATGAATAAAGTTAAGTGGAAAGGAGATTTTCTCTTGATTTATTTTGTTAATTTATATATATACATGTTTATCTAATCTTTGCTGCGCGTGACAAGAATATCTGATTAAAATTTTTTTTTCATGTAAAACTTGGTTTTAAATTTGTTTGAAAACCGGTTTTATTAAATTTTCGACATTTGATTAAGAATCAAAATTAAAATTTTGAACAATGGATCTCTGTACTTCATGTTCGAACAAAGAGATAGGCACCCCAGACGACCGAGTTCTATGGCCTAATTGTGTTTTTGGATCGACCGTCGAAAAACTGTGGCCAAATCGAAAATCATTTGGACCGGATCGAGGTTGAAGGTGAGCTGAACGGGCGCCGCTTCGATCTCGCCGCACGATGGGCTTGCGGGCAATGAGGCGCGGTCCGGGCTTCGCCAGAAATGGACTGAGGTTCGCTAGCGGGCTGGTCACGCGGCTTCCGGCTGTGGGCCGGGCCGCGTGTGGGCCGGGCCGTATATGTGTGGGCCCGAGCAGGTACGCGTCATGTCGGGTGGATACGCGTTCGCGCGCCGGGTCGGGTCCGGGCGCAGTTGGCCGGGCCGCGCGGGTCGGGCTAACCCGCTTGTTATGTGCCGACTGGGCATCGCCGACGCTGCGCCGGTGCTACCGACGTATCGGCGACGCGGCATGCGTGTCGATATCATTAGAGAGAGAAAAATTTCTTTGGTCGAAATATTATTTTTGCATTGGAAAGCAATAAATTATTAGCTTTTGCTTTTTAACAGAAAACGGCCAATGTGGGGAATCTTCCAACTGGCGCAAGACATGCTAACGCCACTGTGTGGACGTTCCGTGAACCACGAGAAACCTGAAGAGAAATTAAATGGTTTGAATTTCAAAAAGTGGCAACAGAAGACGTCGCTTTTATCTCGACCACACCGGAACCCTGCAGGTTTTTAACCCGAGGATCCACCTCAAGTGAATGAAGAGGATAGAGGTTCTTCATGGCGTTTGATGTGGGAAGAGTTTCACTATCCGTACCGAAATTATGTCATGAACAAATTAGTCATGCTTTGTACAATGTTTATCAGGTGAAGAAGATGTCTAAGGAACTCGTGGGAGTCACTAGACAAGAAATATAAGATCGAGGATGTCAAAAGCAAGAAATTTGTCGGCCGATTCCCAGATTATAAATGGTGGACTCCAAGATCGTGGTCGGCCATATTAAGAATTTCAGCTTAATTCTTTCATGAGATTCATTCTGAATGGATGATCTCGGGAGGAAGCTCTTCGTTGTCGCATATCGAGAAGTCGCTTCATGGGTGGAAGGGACTTCAAGAACTACTCTCAAGCATAAGCGAAAGGAAATGAACGTCGAAGAATTGATTGTCAGACTTCGAATTGAAGAAGACAATAGGCGTTTCCGAGAAGAGGTGTCTATTTCTGGCCTAAGTAAAGTTCAATGGGAAAGGAGCATGGTCGAGCTCCAAGTTCAAAAAGAGAATGCACCAAAGGGTCAACTGGGACCAAAAGTGAGGAATATCCAAGAAGCAAAATTCCAAGGGAGGTTTGAACAGACAAGATGGGTCATGTGCCGGATTGTAGACCGCCGGTGAAAAATAAGAACAAGGAGGCAAATGTGATGGAAAAATCACAAGAGGTTGATGACATGAACTCCTTCGCGCCAGTATCTCCGGCGAACCCGATCGGCCGCAAACCCAAAGGAGTGGTGGATCGATACTGGTGCAACCCGCCATGTCTGTTCAGACAGGAATATGTTCACTTCTTCGACCTACTTGATAGCGGAGAAGCTGTTCATGGGGAATTCGCTACGTCCGAAGCATCCGAGGACATGTGAAAAGTGATCTTGAAGATGACTTCGGAAAGTCCTCGACAACAACAAACAGATGTACCCGAGATCCGTAAGCAAATTTGGCTCGTTCCACCGTTGAACAAACACGATTTGGGATGGTGTTCGAATCTGACAAGGTTATCTTGTCTAAGTCGTGATGTTTTCGTGGGAAAGGGATATGTTTGTAATGTGTTGTTTAAACTTACTGTTATGACTCAGAAAGCCCAAAACAATGAATAAAGCAAGTACTTTTCCTCGCGTATTTGTTAGAGTCTTCTAGGTTATGGCATGGTAGACTTGGACATGTTAATTATGGTTCTCTGAGGAGATTAATTAACTTAAGTCATATTCCCACATTTCATATTGATAACAACAACAATTGTGAGACTTGTGTTGAAGCAAAATGACAAGGTCATCTTTTCAATCGATTGAAAGAAACATCAACCTGATACGATCCATATGACATGTGTGATCTTAAATTTGCATCGACAAGGGTGGTACAAGTATTTTATTACTGTTGACGATATGTAAATGAAAGAGAAATGAAGGATTTTAATGCAAAAATGGAAAACTTAAATGATGTGCCAAATATGGCCTTATGAAAGAATAAGAGATAAGACCAAATTTGGTCTTGTAAAGGAACATTTCTCCTTTGGGTTTGAGAGATTAGAGTTACGATTCAGAGAATAAGAGAAGAGTTGGTGATTTTGCTTCATGTGATCAGAGATTTTGGTGATCAAGAAGAAGAAGGAAGAAGAAAGAAGAGAAAAGAAAAAGATTAAGATATGAAAACTAAACCTAAAACCCTTTTTGATGATGTTTGGGTTTGGGGAAAACCCTAATTTTGCATAATAATGATGGTTGTTGGTCTCAGCTCAGTTATATGGTTGTTTGAGTTGGTTGTGGTTCTCAATTGAAGAATGTTTGTATAAAGAAAATATTTGGGTTTTAGGGGAGATGCTGTCAAATTTTTTCCAAAACCCACGTTTTTGTATTAGCCATAACATAGCCATCACTCATCCAAATCAAGTGATTCAAATTTTTTCGGTAAACCAAACATCTAGGAGAACAAATAACCTTGAAATAAGTGTATTCAAATTTGGATTCTAATAATCTAGAAGATTCATCAAAGTGAAGCTCTTTTTTCAAGTGCGCTTTATGGTCTGCTTTGGCATAACTGTAGTGTGTTTAGGCCATACTTGGCTATCACTCATCCAAATTGAGTGATTTTAAATTTCGGGTAAACTAGATTATAGGAAAACACATCTCCTTGAAATAAGTATATATCAAATTTGGACCTATCGACCTAAAATTCGCCAAGTGAAGCTCGCTTTCTGGACAATCGTCTATTTGTGTACAATTTAGTTGTTTAGGCCATAACTGCTATCACTCATCAAAATCGAAAGTGATTAAAATTTCTATTGTAAACTAGAATTTTAGGAGAACAAATCTTCTTAAAATAATTGTATTCAAATTTAAACCCCATTATACTTAGAAATCCGTCTAAATGGAGCTCTATTTGCAAGAAATATTTTGGTATAAAGAGATTCAAGTGAATAAATGAAATTGTAAAAGAATTATAAAAGTGATTGCTATATGAACTATGATTACATGAACATAAATACAAGTAATACTAAGAACATGATCATACAGGTTACGATAAAAGTAACAGTTATAGTATATGTATAAAGGAGTACTGTCTGGAAGTATCTCATGTGAATACATGTGATTTCCATTATCCATGTATATGAGATGTGCATAGCTTGAACACGAATAAAAATGTAATAAGATTGATTGTCCGTGACATGTCCCTAGGTAGATGGATAGTAGGCATGCCTATTAGGGATTACATGATATAGTTGGTCTCGCTTGGGTCACATAACGGCGTTAGGGTTAATGCGCACAGATCACTGTCTCGTACAATGATAGTGTACCTTCGTACATACACACATTTTATACCCGTATCCACTGAATATGTAGGAAAGATACAAGATGAGATAAAATGATTGAAATGGTTATAAAAACCATGTAACATTAAAACAATGATTTAAATTGAAAAATGTGATAGAGCTATAGTAAAATAAAAATTACTATGTATTATGAAGAATGAACGTGAGAATTTTAATTAATGACATAGTGTACAAGTAGTCAGATATATGAACAACTAATGTGCAAATAGGAATTGTGTTAATTGTATATTGTCGGCTAGTGACCACTACAAGTGGTCATATATGTTATATGTTTCAATTAAGGTATAAGCTAGCACGTGTTTAATCCGTGTAGGTAATCGAAGTGACATCTTAGTCGCACGATACATAAGATGGCCAACATAAAGAATAGGAGTCAACATCTATAGGTCGCTACCTTTGATTTTGAATATGTACATGCAAAGTCTTTTTTTTTTTCTTCATAATAGGACTTGTATATGTATAAGTCAATGGGACTCAGATATTTGTGCAGGACACTATGAACACCATTATGGTGATAGTGTTAAATTTTTCATTTCCTTAAGGATTAAGTTTAAGTTATATTATGATACATTCAATTATATTTCAAACGAGCCCACTAATGTCAAAAGAGCTCGTAAAAGAGTTACAGTCCTGTGTCGCGATCCCCCTCTTCCGCCTAGGCGGGGGTTGGGGTGCGACATTTTGTGGAAAGCCACTTTCTGATTTCAATAAGGATTACTGAATGTGAGTTTGTCCGACAGGCAGATAAAAAGTAAGAAAAACATACTGACATTTTGGAGTTCTGAGCTTAGCTTGATGCGTTGGGCTTGAAAATTATCGAGGTGACTGCAGACGGAAGTTGCTTTTTCACGTTAGTGTTTAGTGGGTTAATTTGAAATTTTGAATCAAACGTAGCCTTAATAATATATGGCACTTCTATTTGTAAGTTCTGGAACTGTGTTCCAAGTTTGTCAAGATCACTCGTAGAAATGTTTAGAACTATAACTAGTAGAGATTTAGCAAACAACTCTAAATGTCTATTTGTGAAAACAAAGGCTATCAATATTGAATGAGATCTCGAGTTTGTTTGTATTTTTACTACTGGTTAATTAATTTATTGAGCATTCTATATGTAATCAAGTGCTCCCAGTGTATTGTCTCTCCCTGATTTTGGGCATATGGACTGTAAGATCCTTCTATATGTATTGTATCTCTTGTAATGATCAAAGTTTAGTGAGCTTGAATACTTACCAGACAATGCAACCGAGTCTCGAACATCGAGACCCTATTGCTTAAAAATGTTTATGAGTGTCTCTAATGAGGAATTTGGGATAGGTAAGGAACCGTCGGGTTCCATCCACTACAAGAAAAACAACTTTTAGGGACATGGTTTTATTGGGGCAAAAAAAAATCACTAAGTTATAAAAGCGAAGTGTCTCACAAGCAGCCAAAGAAACAGAGGCATTACACTAAAATTTAAGTATCATTTAAATATAGCTCACATGGTTTGTATTTTTTTTAATATATTTTGTGGGGATGAGACAGTAGTGGTCTCAGTTTCTTTAAGGCCTTTCACATCATTTATTTTGAGGGACTCAGCCGTGCTCAACATCTGAGCTCACTAGTCCTAGCCTTTGAGGTAGTGGCAAGACAAAGATAACTTCCTATCTAACAGATAATACGATGTTTCTTTGATTCTGGGGAGCATAAACAAAAACTATCAACTCTTATGCCTCAGATATGTGCTCGAGATATAGATTTGATTCATAATAAAGAATTTATAAAAGTGGTTTGAAAATGCAAGTTATCTTCTTTATTATGGTATATTATCAATGTACACTAAGCTTATGTTGAATTCAAGCAAATTATTGAATCAGAGGTCGTGACAATCACATCATAAAGGTTATATATCCTAACACCTCTAATGTTGTCTCATGGTCCAAATACATTGGTTATGCTTCAAAAGATATATTATTAACGGGTTTAGATTCTGCCACCAAGGATTGGCGAGGCAAAAAAGAAAGACTCAAAATAGCGGAGTTGTTGTAGTTGCAGAAACCTTAAGCTTTGCAAGTGCATGGGATATGAATCCAATTACAGGCGATGTCCCTTACTATGATGTCCTAACTGAAGTTGTTGAATTACATTACCTTAGTGGAAATAGGGTTGTTTTATTCAAGTGTGATTGGTGGGATGTTATAAATACTGGAAGAGGAATAAAACGAGATGAGTATGGCTACATTTCTTTTAATTTCACACGAACTTTGTCCACAGATTAACTAATTGTGCTCACATCTCAAGAAAAGCAAATATTCTATGTGAAGAATGCAAATGAATCAAATTGGCATACTGTTATAGAGATGCAACCCCGAGACCTCTATCAATTGAGAGAAAATATCTAATGGTGATCTTGAACCACTTCAACAAAGTGAATTACAAGATGATCACCTGCATATCTTAGAGTTAGTTGATGAAGATGTACAGGTGGAATAGAATTATTGTTCTAGAGTAGTCATTTTGAAAATAACATTAATCCTCAAAGAAATGAAAATGGAGAGGATTGATACAATTCCTTGAAAAAAGAGTTGTAACTTTCTTTGTTGATATACAAATTAGTTAGACATTTTGTAAATGTATTTTAATTAATTTGAACTTTTATATTTGCTTAGAATATTTTCTTAAAATGTTATTTAATTTCTAAAAAATCTATATGTTCTTTTTCTAGCCTACTCATAATCTCATGGCTACTTCTAGTTTGCCTACAACCAACCTGATAGCTCCAAGTCTAGTATTTATCGTATGAAAAACTACATTAGGATTCTAAATAATAATTATAAGTATATATTCATAAGTTACAAATTAATCTTTTCTAATTCTTTCTGTTTTAATAGGGACATCTCATTCATTTTCGAAGTTAAAAAGAGGAGTTGGCTGTGGCTCAACACGAAATATTGGTTTATTAGGATTGGTGACTCAAGGAGAGGGTAAAGTCTCATTCAATGACATGGGCAATCGTAGATGAATAAAGTGGCGCCAGCTTGACAAGCTATGTGGAATTCTTGGTAGCAATCAACACAATGTACCACCTGCCATTATTATCAAGTGTTTCGATTGAGGTAAAGGAAAAGATAGGCCCTTGTTTTGCATATGTTTTCTTTAATATTCTTATGAAATGAAATATCATTATTATCCTTCATTTCTAATTAACTCTTAAATCATTTATAGGAGAAGTTTGATATAGCTTTGATGATCGAAAAGACTTACATTGTCCTTAGCCCTGTTAATATAGAAGCTTATCAAACAAATGAATGCCGTTCTTCTATGACCCTTGGCCTAAGGGGATGAGAAAGGTTGAGATATAACCCCCATTAAGATTCGATAATGATTGAAATGACTTGAAGCACCTGAGTTCATAAATACAAGTAAGACTATGATGATGTGTTTTATAGTGATTACTTACTAATTTCTTATTTTCTCACATTTTCTTTGTAACAAATTTAACTTATGCCTAGGTAAAAAACAAGGAAAATAAGAGCTGCTAAGATTCATCATACATCCGGTCTCTATAGCTTTTGTCACTGTGGTTCGAGTGTTAAATGTCATTTTTAATAATTTGTTACTATAGTAAGTTTATTATGGTACAATGATTTAAACAAAAATTATTTATTTTTTCTTAACATGAAAGACACGAAGCTAGGGGAGATGACACAAAGCCTAATAATAGAGATGTTCAAGTCATTATCACAATAATTCCGAGGGACAACACCTATCGATGATGCATCCCATAGTTATAGTAAGTACTAAACTCGCTTTTAATAAAAAATCTTATGTGCGTTTCTATAAGAATTCAAGATATAATCTCTCTTAATATCATTTTTAGCCCACCTGAGGAGATTAAGGTTGCTCAAACACAATCACAAATGGGGTCTCTCATCATTCTACTCCCATTGTCGCGGATCATATATACATGTAAGTGCTAGGTCAGAGAGGCATGAATGGAAAAGATAGTTTAGGATTTGTGCAACTCTTACATTCGTATTTGGTGTAACAAAAAGAGACAAATGCAGCCTTGCATCAAAGCTAAAGGAAATTAAGAACGTGAGGAACAAATGCAAATGGAATAAAATTAACAACAATGTTGATGAACAGAATAAACAACAAGAACAACTACAAATAACAACAGAATGAAATAATGCAACAATACATGCAACAAATGCAGAATATGATACAACAATGCTTCAATTTCAATAAAGATGTACCATGACCAACAAGGCCAATCTTTCAGAAAAGGGAGTCAGCATGCATAAAATATAGATACATACTCTGTTTTGTCAGGTGGGTTACTTTAAGTGCATCAAAGGTTATGCACTGAAACTCTTTTGACTCTTTATACTTATACCACAAGAATTTTCTTAGTAAAACTATCTTTCATTATGTCTGGTAACAAAGCTTCGTTGATAACCATTAATGGAGTTGTGTCTTTTGATCGATAATGATGAGTGCAAAACTCATCTATGTTTGGAAGTTCATTCTCACATGCTATTTTGTGCATTTTGTATCCATATTCATGTAAGACTCATAAAATTTCCTCTAAACTTGGTTTTGTAGGATTATGAATGAAAATCAAGTGATTTGGCAAGAAATGAGCAATATATTTCAAAAGAAGTCACTAAAGGAGTCGCAACGCGCCATCGGGAAGATAAATTCTTCTGCATCTATCTAGAACATCAAATGGTTCAAATTTCCTCATGGTTGCATTTTACATTCAAAGAGCTTTCCAATGAGTACTCACACGCCTAAATCTGAGTTAAAATAAAGAAGTTATGGCTCCGACAAGTTGGAGAAGAAAACAGGTTGTCGTTCAGAAACTGCCGCGACTCAAGCGTCACACGACCAGGAAACTGGCTTTCTTCCGCGACCCAAAATCGTGTTATGACAAAAACTCGCAGCGACCAAATTCTTGTTGTGTCATGTAATTAAAAATGTCGAGAAAACTAAAAAAAGGCCAAAATTGATATTTCTTGAGCCTATTTTCAAGCCCATTTCACCCTAGGGACTATAGTATATATACTGCTTTTAGGTAAAAGAGTATAGCTGAAGATCGAGAACTTCTTCCCATAAGGTTTCAAAACGCCATTTTTCCAGTTTTTCTATAGAGTTTGATTTTTTTGTAGATCTTAGAGTAATTTGTTTGCAGATTTTCTTTGTATTGAAGAGATTTCGGTGCTGTATAACAGAGATTTAGATTTCACTAATGTTTAGACAAAGATTGAAGCTAAAATCTGGATTTTTTCTCTCTCATGGGTTTTCTCTCTCTAAATTGCCAATTTTCTTAGTTTTTGCTACATATTTTTATTTTTAATAGATCTTAGAGTAGTTTTAGAGCAATTTTTTATTTTTATTGAAGAGATTTCAGGTGTCAGATAATAGAGATTCAGATTTCTATTGATCGCTCGCATAAGGATCAAGTTAAATATGGATTTTTTTTCTCTCACTCCTTGTCTCTTGATTTTTTTTCTTCATTTACTTACTTGTTGTTTGATTGATGATGATTGGAATCTAATAATGGAACATTAAACACCCTCTAGAGGTGGGGATTAATTGTTGAATATTCATATTTGTAGTTTTTCAGTTATTTTGTGGGTTTGAAAACTGAATTTATATAATTGGTAGTATTCATATAATGAACTATTTAGAATATTAGTAGCTTATACCCAGAAAAGAGCTGTATCTTTGCTCTGATTTCCAGGAGGCCCTCTGAGTGACAGAGAGATGGAGATTCCTGAGAGTAAAGAGTGGTAACTTAGAGGTATGTTAGACTAATAACTTAGAACTAATGAACTTTGAAAAATTACTTTGATAGATCACTAATTTACTTCATGGTGTGAGGATTAATTAGATGATGTATCAATTTAGTTGATCAGAGTGTTTCCTCCAGTCTAATGAAAGGAACTTAATCCCATGTTACTAGCAAAAGATCTAAATCAAGGAGATAGAAAAATTTTATTAGATTATTAGATACCACCATATCGAGAAGGCTTGCATTTTCCTGCCTATAGGGCAAGAATTCTCAGTCCTAAGAAATGGTTAAAAAGTATTGAAAAGAAAAACAATCAAATCTTAAAGAGAGTCAGGTTCATAATTAGCTATTTAGACCCATTTGTCCTTAAAAGGAATATGGTGTGTTATAGTGAAATTTATAGTGCCAGAGAAATCTAAGCTATACTACATTGTTTCGACAAATCTAGTATTCAACTTATAATTGTCAGGCTTTCAAGGAAATGCAACCTGCTTTATGAATAATTATCCCCATCCCTAGTGACTCTCTTCGTACCTTTAGAATTAAGTAGTTGTTTATTCGTAGATTTTTAGATTAGTTTTAAATCGCTTGCTCTAATTAAATTGATTTTATTCACATCCCATTTGATCGCCAAATAAAGTGAAGAGCCCTTGTAATCGGTGATTAAAATCTCAATTAGAAAGAACCTCCAATCCTCGTTGGTACGATATCCGAACTCCTAGAGTCCACTTTATTACTTGTATGACTGCAGACTCATGAAAGTAGCTATGTTGGTAATACTTTTCATTTCGCTGAGTACACTTACTTTTTGTTTCAAATCAATTTTATATTTACCATTCACTCCTTTCTTTGGCCAAGGTTTTCACATATAC
The DNA here is from genome assembly GCA_016808115.1 of Tetrastigma voinierianum. NCBI lineage: Eukaryota > Viridiplantae > Streptophyta > Magnoliopsida > Vitales > Vitaceae > Tetrastigma > Tetrastigma voinierianum. The sequence goes on along the minus strand of JAEQBH010006046.1, from coordinate 52,295 downwards.
ATCATTTGGTCTTTACAATAGCCTACTTGGTAATTTTTCCTTTACATCTCTGATCCTTTCTTTACACAAATAAATTGCAAATGAGGCTGGACTTTTCGGGGTTGTCTCGATTTTTAGTTCAAGTAAGTTATGAACTTGTTTGTTTATGTAAGACTTTAGCAGAAGAATTGAATCGCTATCGGATCGTTTAGCTTTATATGTCATTATCTAAAAATTTACAAATAATATGCATTTGCTTTTATGATTAATTAGTCGGGATTTGACAACCTATGGTTATAAGAGAGAAAAAGATGAAGATATCTCATAATTTCTTCGCAGTTCAAGGTTGAATCTCTCTACTAAGTTTATGTTAGACCCTTGTGCAAAGTTATGGGATTGGGTTCATATGGGAATTTTATATATATTTTCTTCCATTATTTGTATTACTACGAGAATATATTTATGTGAGAAGTTGGATTGAAAAATCAAAGGGATTCCGAAACAACTAGGTTGGTTCATCATAACTTCATCCTCCTCATCATCATCCTCATCCTTGTACTGGATATCATCATAGGCTGCCATTCCCTCTTTGCTGGTTGTGAGAAGCTAATACCCATATTGTTATTTACACTTTTAATTCCTCAAACGTTTCATCAACTACATGGCACACATTTTCCTCGCCCTTTCCTTCAATTTTAGTTTTTAGATTTGTAATTCCATGGTCATTGAAGGTTAGAGATGATCGAAGAAAATGATGACAATCATGACCCTTCCTACCTATATTATCAAGTATAATTCATCTTTATTTTTGTATTATTTTATGTTGGATCCATAGTGTGTCGCTAGGTTGCCTAATACTATCTCTCTCTTTTGCCCCTAAATTTGGATTTTTTATAATGCTTATTATTATTTACTGTAAGTTTGTATGTCGTGGTGTTTATTTTGTCAAAAATGGTAAAGAGTTGTTTAATTTTAATATAATATATGTGATGTTTATTTATGTGGAACCCGCCAAAGACTCAAACTATTTGATGAGAGAATATGATTTTTTTACCATATGCATTATAGGTTATTGTATTCAGAAATCTTTAAGACATGACTTTAGTGTCAGATTGGTTTCTTTCTTTGCTTGCATTTTTGTTTCATATTTGAATGTACATCATATGATAATTTCTGATATGAAGGAGAGATAATATATCTTTAATATTGATATTTTTTATTTCACAAACATTTCTAGCTATATATGACTGAGATTATGATGGGGAACGTGGGAAGAGGGACAACAAAGAGATAGGGACAGAGAGGGAATTTCCAAAATCGTCTTCATGTGCAATGCAACTTATGTTCATGGTATATGTATGACAGTCTCAAGCTTAGGTGTAGCTCTTGAGCTGAAAACAATATTACACTGCCAAGAGCTTGAATACTTTGTTTTCAATGCTATTCATTTTTTGTCATTTAGCTTTTCTCGATATTTTGTAAATTCGATATTTTGTTTCTATGTAGTAGAACTGTTTCCTTTGTCAATCATAAAAAGTCCCTATCCATAGTCACACCCTTAGCTGCAGCCACAAAATAACCCCATCTATAGCCACCCTTTAGTTGCGTCCAAAAATTGCCCCATCCATAGCCACTCCTTTGTTTCACTAACAAATTATAGTTGTCTCTTTTAGTTGTAGCAAAAATGCTCTCATCCATAGCCACTTTATTTTAGTTGCTAGAAAATAGTCTCTATCCAGTTTCTCACTCCTTTAGTTGCGGCCAAAAAATTGCCCCATCCATAGCCACCCTTTTAGTTGCAGCAAAAAAATAGCCATATCCATAGCCACCCTTTTAGTTGTTGCAAAAGTAGCCCCATCCATAGTCACTCCTTATAGTTGTACTCAAGAAAAAATGATAATCTTTATAGTTGGAGCTAGAAATGACCACATCCATATCATTCTTTAGTTGCAATTACAAATGTCCCTATCCATAGTCACCCTTTAGTTGTCAAGTAGAAATAACCTCATCTATAGTCACCCTTTAGTCAGGGCTAGTAAATAACCCTATCCAATGTCATCCTTATAGTGGCGCCAAGAAATGGCATCATCTACAATTCATCCTTTATAGTGATTTGCCAAAATGACTTATCCTAGACATCTTTTTGCTTGCGACTGCAAATGTCCCTATCCATGTGTCGAATCCACCTTTTAGGCCAAAACTAAAATTTATAACTATAACTTATAGCTTATGCCCCCTCTAGCCACGCCTAGTGTTTGTCTATGAAAATATATAACCAAAACCACTCAATTTAATACTTATGTGAGCCTTACAGCTTTCCCCATCTATGTCAAAATTGAATAGAGTTGTTTGAAAATGAATAAAACTGATTTTATGTTCTGGAATTAATAATGGGTTTAGTCTATGACACAAAGAAGTAATGTGTCATACAAGTAGTAAAAAGGATGTAAGTCCAGATATCATTCCTCTACGTAGATTAACAAGAAAGTTGGAAACAACTACCCTAACTACTCCGTGATCCACACTATTTGAACCTCCTTTTAATGATTTGAAAACTAAAATTTATGTTATTAAGATAATCATATATATTACATCCATTTAATTAAAATAAAATTTGAATTAAACTAACAAAATAAATCGATCAATCGCTTCTTCTAGAAATGGACACTAATATGAAACTACTGTGAATGCAAAGCAATTTGATTATAACCCATTGATTCTTCCTAATCCTAATTTTGATATGGATTTGTCAAAGATGCCTAGTAATGCAAAATTGGATTTCCTCCACTATTCACTAATTAGGGGTCCTTCTTCTTTCAAAGAAAGGATCTTATCGCTTTACTTGTATCATAACACTTTATAAGATCCGGGTTTTTTTTTCAATACTTCATACCCATTTAAGATCAGAGATTTCTTGCATCCTAAGTCTTAGTCACATTGCAAAACTCTACAATTGGTTGATGACTCCTTTAACCACCGATTTTTCCTTTTCCTGATTAGATCTCTCAGCTCTTAACACAGATCAAGATTTATCCCAACATTAAGGTGAAATATCGGATTATTTAAATTGATAATTAATTCCCCTTCAACTTCAACTATATGGAATTGAAATTTATCGAAATGAACTCTTGAGCTCCCGTTCAACAATGAAAGTCTAATATACCCACGTTGAACAGCCTTTGGCTCAGAATCTCCATCTCGTGGTCACCCGAGGGATTCCGAAATCGCAGCAAGAAACAATCCCTTGAGATGGTATTCGCACTACTGGGAACACTCACCTCCTCGAAGAACATCACCAACAACAAAAGTCCCACTCAGAAAGTAAAACGGTAATTCCTTCCAATTTAAGCAGTAAAAGACTTGTAACTAATCAATGATCCATCTCCAATGGAATGTGACTTCAACTACGTAATTACAATCTATAATGGAGTATTGATCAAGAACATCCATCAGAATCGTAATAAACCGGTGGTAAAAACCAATTCCACAAATTGTCTATATTTCATTGATTCCAGCCGTAATTGAAAAAGAAAAAATGAAAAATTAAATCCGCTTCAATATTCTAAATAGATTTTCATCGGTTCAGATCTTAAAAGAAAAGAAAAGAAAAAGAAAAGTCTATTCGAAATATACAAGAGCTTCCTTCCTGCCCCGATGTTGGTTTCTGTAAATGAAGCGCCCCTCTTTAATGTGTAAGCCTATTGCAAACTTTTTTGAAATCGTGGGCCCGATTCCCAAGACTCCGTGGATTCCTTTGTAAATGAATGTGGCTCCAAATTACTATTTTAGGTCGCGACTCGTAAGCTTATCACATAAATCACGCTCTAGCGTTCCTGATTTGTCAAGTCTGTCGTGACTCGCAAACCGGGTCGCAACCTTCTTTCGCTTGTTCTTTACAATCACGAGTCGAGAATCTACGTCGTCACCGTTTCCGGATGTCATTAATAAGGGTTTACGCATGAATTCTTCTTTGTCGGCATCAATTTTCGCTCAATCGCAAATGCAACCTAGAAATTCCTCGTTGTTTTCATTTACTTAGCAATTTTTCCGAAAAATCATCAATCCATGTCAATACTTGATTATTGCTGTCATGACCATGTTAGTTTCCAAAGAATGATGACTCGTTATGATGTACCTTCTCTTGTTTCTAGCATTGATGTCGTGACTACAATTTCATGTCACGACTTGACCGCTCTTCCTTTCTCATAAAATATATGTCGCGACCTTAATTTCATGTCGCGACATCAATTCTATTGCCAGTTATGTTGATCTTTGTCATGATAACGCTTTTTCCGCCCCTCACAAATTCTATGTCGCGACTCGCTTCCATGTCGCTACTCGCTATCTTGTTTATCGCATCTGCACGCGATCTTCAAAGCATGTCGCGACACCATTTATGTCATTTCGCCCATCGATTCTCGTCATAGCTCCTTTCATGTTGCGACTTAAATTGTTTGTCCGCTCATTATCTTGTCGCGATGGAATTAGGTCACACTCCAAACATTTCTTTTCCCCGTCGAATCTATGTCTAATCTTAAAAAGCATGTCTTGACATCATTCCTTCCTGCATCCCGTAGCAACCTCATTTCCTTAGTCTCACCTGCTTTCTTCAATTCAAATCTTCTTTTATGGTCACGACTTAAAAATTATGTCGCGACTAAATGGTTACCCTTATCACCTTTGCTCTTGTCAAGTAGCTTCGCTCAAACTTAGTCGCAAATGTTTTAACCGGGTTTCAAATTTCATTTTATATCGTGACATGAAATCCCGGCTCGGCGACTCATTGGTGTCCTCACTACATTTTGTCGCAACATCAAATTCCCTGGTAAAGACCTTGCAAGTCCATTCAGCAGTCTTTCCTGGTCACGACATCAATTATCTGTTACGACTAACAATGTCTTCATTCTATGTCGCAACCTCAAAACGGTGTTGTGACATGATCTTCCCTTGAAGCTCCTTTTGTCTTGGTCTCAACAAATTTTCTCCTGCGGGTAAATGTACTTTTGTGGGCTTACTATCACTTCTCGGGTCGACCCCGAGTTTTTTGCTGACTTTAAAACTCGTTGTATTATCAATTACTTGTCGTAACGACAAGAGTCCGTCAGCGACTCAAATACTTGACTCGTGACATAGCTTCAGATACTACCGAAATTGCACTCTTCCTCAGAAAAGTCCGCAAAATATAAATTTGGTAAAATCCGGCATTTCCGAATAAAACAAGCAATTATATTGAAAAACATACACGTAAAAATGGATTAAAAGTGAATGAATTTGACTCATCACCTACTTGTAGCCCCATTTTCTTCGTGATCTATATTATATGGTTGCACTTGGTCTTACTTTTGGTCAGTCATGACCCTAATCGCGACGCCCAACTAAAGGGGTCCTTTTTTTTTTCCTTTTTCCTTTTTTTCTTTTTTTAACATCAGATGAAGTCTATCACAGGAGGCTTTAGAATAACTCGCCGTGTGCTCCCGACTGTCCGCCGCGCACGCGGCGCGCCTCGCTCGTTCGGGCTTCACGCCGCAGAGCGACATTCTCCCGCTATGACACAAACACGCTTACATCGGGCTACGAGCAGCGGCTGCCGCGCCACAGCCTGGTTATGACGCAGTGCCTTACCCCACTAGTGCGACATAAAAACCTCATCCAAGGCCAAACTTTGTCGCGACATAGAAATACTCGGTCGCAACATGGAAACTCCTGGCCTTGACCAAACTCTGTCGCGACACAAAAACACTCTATCTCGACATAATTTCTCTTCACCTTGGCTAACTCTGTCGCAACATAAAAACACTTGCCAAACTCTGGCCTTGATCAAACTTTATCGCGACACAGAAATTTTTTGTCGTGACCTAGCTCTGTCGCAACATAAAACACTTTGTCATACATAAAAATCCCCGGCCCAAGGTCAAACCGTCGTAACACTGACCTTGCTGCGGACTATCCGCCACGACATGGAAACCTTTATCACGACGTCGTCACTATAGAGAACAAAGCACTGTCGCGACATGGAAAAACTATGTCGCAACTAAGCAACCCGCCGCAACCTCGAGACCGCGCGTCGCGGCTAATGGGGGAACCCCTATCGCACGTGACCAAACTCCGCGCGACTAGGAAACCCCTGTCGTGACCTAAAACTTGCCCAAACCTACAATAGCCTTTTCTGGCATTTCCTACACCTCTCTAGCTTCTTCTAAGACACTCTAAATTATCATAATGGCCTCAAAGATGATAAAGGCAACATAAAAATCCGGGAAAACCTATCAAACAGTATTAGAAAATTCAAAATGAGTTTTACACCCTTCTCACATAGCAAAAAACTAGATAACTATCCAGATCTGTACAAAAATACGTATCAAGTCAAATTTAGCCTTTTTGTCACAAGGCCCCTGATGGATACTTCATCTCCGTGGTCTTTAAAGACTTGAAAAATATTTTCCTACGACGGGGTGAGCAAATGCCCCAAAGAAGGAATTCTCCTACAAGGGCCACTCCCACCTATGCATACAATGCGATGACTTAACATTTATCAACACATTGAGCAAAACATAAGCATTTCATATGAATGCCTCATGTCACAAGCACGTCCCGAGCCCTCACTAACTCTCTTCACACATGCTCATGTCATGTATGAAAACCCACTTCCAAACAAAAATTTTTGTTTTATATTTCAACCCAGATACTCAAAACCGCTTTTATCTAAAAGTCATGTGTCTTTCGTGGGTAACGAACTTTCGGGTCTCTACCCGCAGGGTGCATCGTGATAATCTTCTTCGATACATTTGCGAACTCACCGCTGATACATATGTCCACTCAAGAGTATAAGCCTCACCCGAGGTGTCTATCCTCTTGTTACTACCCGACACATAATTTCAAACATGCTAATTGCAGGATCGTCCTTTTCTCAAAGCCCACCATTTAAATACCAAACACAGTGTTCTTTCATGCCATGCACTCACACCCGTTTCACACAATGTCCCCTTGCATATGAAATGCAAAATGTCATTGCTTGTTCTTTCATGTTACATGCATGATGAGAGCTACATTGTAACGCCCCAAAAATACCCTGGAATTTTTACAATAATTTTTATTATATATTCCGGTATGACTGATAAACTGGTTTTTCCGGAAATTGATAAATTGATAAATATGAAATAATTGAAAGTGTGGAGCATAAGGATTTAATATTATATGCCAAATGGGAAATTGATCGAACCTGAAATGAAACTATGAAAAAGGCAAATGTGGAAATTTAAATGAGGACCTAAGGTCAATTGCTATAAAAAATATAAATAAATAAATGTTCAGGGTGAAATTATGATAAATGAATGGCTAAAGTGAAAGAATAAGAGACTTAAATGAAATAATGGGTTTTGAGCCAAACATGGCTTTAAGAGAGTAAGTGATTTAAAGACCAAAAAAGAGAAAATGAGGAATAAGAATGAGTGTGTAGGCCAAACATGGCCTTACACTTAAATAGGTTAAAGGCTAAACAAGGCCTTATGGATTTAAGGGATTTAAAAGACCAAACTTGGTCTTAGATGCTCATTTGGAGCAAATCACGTTTTTGAGAGAAGAAAATGAGGAGAAAAGCTAGGGTTTGCTATGAGGATCGTTTGGTTGCCTGGGTTCCCATTTCTTCCTCCTAAAAGATCAAGCAACATACAAGATGAGATTTGAAGAGGTAAGGTAAGAAAAATCAAAACCTTAATCTCATTCTTTTTGATTTGGAGTTGGGTGAAAAGCCCTAACTTGAGGGAAATGGATTTTTATTGATTCTAAACCACATTTGGAGTTGGTTTAGGTGGATTCCATGGTGGATTTTGATAAGTGACTTAATCGAGAAGATCGGGTGGAAGAAAATGAGTGAAAATGCCAAAAATCAAGCATTTCTAGGCAAAACCTCAGAGGTGTACTGTACTGCTGAGTGGTACCGTACTGGCGGGTGGGCAATCGTACCGTACCTCTCAAACCGGTATCGTACCGACCGCGCTGGTATCCGCACTGCAAGACCGGCAGCTCGCCAGCAGACCGTACCACTTCTTCCAGTTAGCCCATGTTTTGACATGTTTTTGCAATCAAGAAGTCCTGTGATTCGATACCATGTCTAGGGACCTTAAGAAATGAATAATGGGGTTCAAATAAGGATAGAACTAAGTGAAAACGCACCATACCGTCGCTCGACGGTTTAACTGCCTTCAGCACTTAGTGTCTTAACCCAAGATCATAACAAAATAAATTTGTAATTCACTAAAATTGTTTAATTTGTTTATCCACTAAGAGTGGCGTGAATGTTATTGACTAGGGACGGTAACACTCAAATATACCTCTAGTCGTTAGAATAGTTGCTTAGTGGTATTAGAAGATAATTTGACCTGCTTCATGAAAGCAAATGCAACAAGGAAACGAGAGAGACCCTAAAGTTACAAACTTAAGGACAAATATGTTTGTCCAAAAGGCTTAAAAGAGAAATTGAAAAGACTATGGGCCAAAGAAGTTAATGTAACTGTTGTGTAATCTCTAGAAGATGAGAGGCCAAAAAGCAATACAAAACTTAACCCAAAATGGGTTTTTTTTAAAAGGGCCAAACAAGCCTTAACAAAAATCAATTTAAAGACCAAATTGGTCTCATTTGTGGGAGGGAAAATGTGGGAGTAAGAAAGAAGGAGAGAAGAAGAGGAAGAAGAGAAGAGGGGAAGAAGGAGGGAGTCAAGACTACAAAGCCAAGGTATGGAACTTTGGATTTGTATGGAAACCTAACTTAAGTATGGATTTATGGAATTTAAGGTTTGGTTTGGTTAATAGTTTGTCTCCAAAAAGCTAGGGTCTTGTTAGAATTCATTCTAATCTTGGATCTCTTGAATTTAGGTTGGTAAAAACCCTTCATGGAACAAGCAGGCATGGAATCCTCTTTGGGTCGATTCATGGTTAATTTGAAAGCACTGAAAGCTAAAGGGTTTAGAATAAACCCTAACTAATCATCATGGTTGGTTTGAGGATGGATCATAACCCATGTTGAATGATTTTGGGAGAAATTCATGGAAAGATTTTGAAAGAAGATAAGAAATGAAAGATGAATTGAATAGAAAATAGATTCCAAAGTGAATTAGAAATGGTTTGATGTGTGTTTGGAAGTGTAGAGTTGATTGGATAATGTAAACATGGAAAATAGGTGAAAAACACACATTCTTGGGTACTAGAGACTGTACCGGTACAAGTTGAGCTTGTACCGGTACAATTTCGGTTCTGGTCATTTTTGGCCAACTTGTACCGGTACAACCTGTTATGGTTTTCCTGTTCTGACCAGTTTTTGTATTTTGGCCATAACTTCCTCATTTCTTATCCGATTTGAGTGATTCAAGTGGCCACTTAAAATAGACTTCAAGGAGAACAAACCATATTTAATAAGTATCTCCAAATTCTGACTTTAGATAGCCCAAAAATTCACTCAAAGTGGCTGTGCAAGCCTTCCATCTTCCGGCATTAGTTGATCACAGAGAGATTCCCGATTGATTCAACGTGTTGGAGTTCCGGCAATCTGATCTGGGTGGATTCCAATTGGAATGACCCTTAGAACCTTAGATTTAAAGGCGAGCAAAGAATCCAGTGTCAAATATGGAAACAAGGCAATCGAAAAATTAATAATTCAACCTATCTCGGTGAAATCTAAGAAATTTCCACTAGTTGGCAGCTAAAAATTCATAACTTGAGTTTAAAATGATCCAATTGATTGATTCCACCCTAAGAAAAATAGATTCATAGAGGATCAGAATAGCATGAATGACATGTGTGGATAGGCATCATATCGTATTAAGTATAAGGAATGCCGTATGGAACAGGCATGAACTATGAATATGAGATGAAATATGAAATATGAACTAAAATGACAACATGTCATAAACACATAAATGTGGCTATGAAGGCCCCTATTATAAGAGTGGTAAAGTTATTAAACTCATAATTGTAAAACTGCCTAAGACCGCTTATTGAACAGACATGGCACCGGCAAGTTATGGCAAGGTGCACGATAGTACTTCAGATCGTATTAGCGCGATCGACACTTTGATCGTGCTTCGTACATTAGTACTTCGGTATCATCTGATTAGTGCGACGACACTTCCTCGATCGCGTTTCTACATTAGCACTTAAGATTTCCGATTAGCGCGACCTGCAATTTCTTAACCGTGATCAGACTCCTTCGTGCACTTACAAAGCCGTCCACTTCATTCAGACATCGTTTAGGTAATCTAACAATTATATGATAAGATCAATAATGAATAAGAAATGAATATAGTAAAGATCTGAAAGTACCTACGGTGCACCTCCAGATATGTTCAATGTACTCACTTTAGTACATCCTCGTATATGTTCTCGTAGTACCTACTTCTGCAATTCCTCAGATTTGCTCGTAGTACCTACGGTACTTTTGTACACGTAATATCGTAGAGTACCTACGGGTACCTCTGTATTTGCCTCGTAGCAAATCTACGGCACTCCTCAGATTGAAAATGTTCCGTGAGTACCTTACTGCAATTCCTCTCGTATTCTCATTAAGTCCCCATACCTACGTACTCCCAGACCGACAAGTTCAGTACCTATGGGTACTCCCACTGACAAGCTTCCTGTGAGTACCTACGGGTACCCGTGATTCGAAAAATGTTCCTCAGAATTCGCCTACTGCACTCCCCGCATTTCAATTGCCATGTCTCCGTCCCACCAACTCCCCGTCTCGATTAAGCTCGTAGTACCTACGGCACTCGCATCAAAACGTTCCCCAGTACCTACTTCGGCACTCGTATTCGACAGTTCGCAGTACCCAAGGGTACTTTGTCTCAAGAATACAAGTATAAGTTCTCAGATTACCCACCCGCAATTTCGCATCTGGGTAAAGCACAAGTTCTATAAAATAAGTATAAGTCCAAGAGTACTCACGAGCACCCCGTGATCGATGAAACTAGCATAAGTCCAAGAGTACCTAAGGGTTCACTCAACTGTAAATACATAAGTTCAGAGTACCACGTGGCACTCTCAGAATCTTAAAATAAGTATACGATTCGTTATGATTCCAGACTGCTATGGACTAATGTCCATACCGATATGTAATCGCATACCGTCTGATTCGACTCAGATGTGTGATACGATGATGATTAGTTCCGACTTATTGTACCTACGGATACCTTCGCACAAGGATAAGATCCGTAAGATAAGTATATGCTCCGTAAGATCAGTATAAGTTCCGTAAGATAAGTATATGCTCTGTAAGACATGTATAAGATCTGAAATACATGTCCAAGTTCTGTAAGACCAGTATAAGTTCCGTAAGATAAGTATAAGTTCTGTAATATCGTATAAGATTTGAATACAAGATAAGTTCCGTACATCTCAAGATAAGTTTTGTAAGACTTACGAGTACTCCCGTATAAGATTAAGTTCAAGAAATCCAAAGATAATGCTCCGTAATCTCTCAGGGACATCCACGGTACCCCGAACAAGTGTAACTTCGCAGAGGATAATTATGAGCTCAGAACTCCCACGGAGATCTGAGATAGATCTAAATATCAATACGTGTTTAAGTACCTCCGTATAAGACAGTTCAGAACTTGGGCTGGAGATCGAAATAAGTTTATGTCCGATACAAACATAAGTATAAATATGTATCCTACTGAGATAGGTATCGGGCTCCCATTGTTCAAGCATATGTCCTTTGGGAGATCCGAATAAGTATAAGATCTGAATAAGAATAAGTTCCGCTAGTATAAGATCCGATCACATAAGTATAAGCTCCTGACAGGAATGAGTGCTATGGAGTATAAGATCCAACAAGATAGTCCCACACAAGTGTAATTCCCTAGGCATAAGATCAATGTGATAAGTACTAGCTCTGTATGTTCCTTAAGTAATCAGAGGTTCATTATGTGAATGCCCGAATATTCGACACCAAGCATCAAGTATCAGACTATGTTCTCGTATAAGAAATGTTTCCCACTAAGCGTAAGGCTTAGCACGGGTTTTTAATCCGCGCAGGTACAGGAGAAGACGCCAAGAACATCCGGGTGACAAACACACAACACTTGTAAGGGTTCACTACATGTAGGTTCCAGGCTCGATTTGTAAATATAAAAGTATATTTGGTGTATTTGTAAATAATTCATTATATGTTTAGATTTTTTGATGGAGCTTACCCGGCAGTAGTCTTTTGATATGTACACATGATATTTGGATTATATTATATGATGGGCCATACCTACAGTGTACTGTATGGTTTTAAAAAAAAAAAAAATCAGGTAAAGAGTCCCAAAGATTCGTCTCAAGGTCTGGAACCGGGGGGTTCGATCCGCCAATCTCTGCCTGACTGTGAATCGGCGTGACAGATCGTGATGATCGCCTAACCTAGGACCGAGATCAAGAGAAGGTGCCAGATTCGACAAATTTTTCGCTTGTTCTCTGACTCTATTCTTATTTCAAGTATTTTGGTAGTTTAACAAGTAACTATGAAATGAGTACATAAATGAGTATATGAAAGGAGTACATGAATGAGTATATGAAATGAGTACGTGAATGAGTATATGAAATAACTACATAGATTGAGTATATCTTTGAAAAGATAATACGAAAGTGAATATGGAATTGAAATGTGATATTTGAAAACCGAATGAATATGAATGAGGATAAGGACGGGATTCATCAAACGGAATTCGTCAGAAATGCGATTTGAAAAGATATATCGACGAATCCGCCCGACCGTAGATGCACCAATTCCAAGATCCGCAAAGGCACTCTGAAATGTCCAATATCCCACTCGGGGCGGATGTAATTTATCCAGATCTCAATATGACATGTGGAGTGGCATTGAAGAAATGTTCCCACTTGGCTGGATGTACCAATCGGTTGATCCGGGCCATGATGGCGTATGCATACTTTGTATTGATACCATGCCTGTGGTGCACCAAACGACATCCGTCACGATGGAGACTAAATAATTGATACCACATGCCTGGGTGCACCAAACGGCATCCTGGCCATGATGGGAGACCGACAGCGATACCATACGTCGCAAAGTGCACCAACAGCAATCCCGCCACGATGGGAGAGAGACCGACTGTTAAATGTGTAAACACATTAATGAATGATATTAGTATGGATTCATCAAACGGAACTGCCGAAAAATAAAATGGAATAGTCAAGGTGAAAGAACCAACATTGACGAAAGTGAAAATGGGATTTTATGTATATGCTTAAATCATAAATTGAATTTGCGGAATTGAATTGTTGCACGTAAGATGCATGTGGTCGTGATATAGTAAAATGACGGGAAATCAAAGCATGCCAAAAATGAATAGCATGAGTATATGTTGAAATAACAAAAAGATGGTCGTTAAAATGTATGTCGAAGTTAAATTGAATATTGAAATAGAACTATAGAACCACTAAGCATGAAAATGCTTAGCGTATAGTTTTATCTATGCGCAGGTTTCGAGTAGATAAGAAGGAAGACAAGATCGTGAAGCGCAGAGTCATAAATCGAAAGATACAGATACATACCTCTCCGCCATCCATATCATTTCTTTAACATGAAAATTTTGTAAAATAAAAGGTTAAACTTCTTGAACCTTGATTTTTGTATATCATCTTGAAAGGCATGAATGCCTTCGTAAATGTATTTGTTAAATGTTTATGGCCTACCTAATTGGCATTGAATTTGTAAATGATTATGGGCTCGTCTAAACTAAACTGCTTTCCGCAAATCTAAACGACATAATAAATGTTTTTGATAAGATAAATGAAACGTCAAGTAAACCGGCCTGGTTCGCATCCGCCATTCTGCCTGGGCAAGGGATTCGGTCATACACTTTTTGAAAAAGAAAATTTAATAACACAAAAATTAAAAAGAATTAAACTAAGGCCCTGTTTCGCTCTGACTCACATCAGGTCTGACTGCCTTGGTGGGGGTCGCACAAGCATACATGAAACATTTATGATCCATGGATAATCATATCTACAACTTTACAATTCTGATATCCTTAAACAATCACATAAATACATCAATTTATGCATATATCCACATGATATTTCACACACTTGCATGTCATTCAATCAACTAACAACACACAAAACCGAATCTTCATGTTCGCATCTTTAATAGTATTATTACAGCTTCAGCATGTTAGTCCATGCCGCACTAACACGCTTATAAAATCATCGTGACCTAGCCCGGTAGAGTTTCAAAGAACATAACCTCGTCTTAATCAAGTAAATTTTTGAAAACATAGAGGACCTAGAAATTGGTCCTTAATTCACCAATAGTTTGATCACAAATGTTCTTAAATTAGCCCCACCGTTGTATTACACTCGTGGCCATCGAATCGACTCCTTAGATAAGGGCTACCCGCAGTAGGAGAGAACTCCCTACCTCTTGGAGTTCGATGAAAAACTCAATTCGTGCCTACGCTAAGCTCTCGCTATGTGATAAATCTTTGCTCTTGCTCCGACGCGAGTTTGACTCATCGCTTGTCGGAGATCTAAGGAAGTGTTGTTGATCGCCTCCTGCTCCTCTCCCCTTTCTTTCCCCCCCTTTCCTTTTTCCTTCTTTTCTTCCATCCTTTCCTTTATCCGTTCTTATCCACTACTTGATCTTTCTTTAGGGGTGTGACACATGACTCCCATGTGTCCCCTTTTGTTTTGGTCTTTTGGTGACAAGTGTCATCTATGGCACCTAACCCGCTCATCATCTTTCATCCACTCCCCACTTGATCTTTTTAAGACCACACATGGTCTCACCATGTGGCATTTGCCACATGTCCCTATGTTAAGTCATCATGATGCCATGTGGCTAGTTGTCACACGTTGTCATGCCATTTGACCCGCCTCACCTCAATTATATGAAATTTCGACCACCCCGTAATTCGACGTAATTTGTCGTGCACCAAACTTCACAACACCTAATTTAGCATGGCGTCCGTTCCTCTGACTTGATGTCTAGGAAATTTCCAAATTTTTCTTCTCTACTATATAGTGGTAAATTGCCGCTTTGCCATTTTTCAAAAAATTGAATTTTTCCTGGGTTTAACACTCAACTAAAACCTCACTTTCAGAGGATGTGTGATCGGTTACCCACCCGCATGCGACTATTATTCCTTATAAAGAGACACAAGATCTACTACGTTGATCATGATTCAAAATTGTGGTGGGGAAAATTAATAATATTCATTAGTTTCCTAATTGGAATGACATATGATTCCTATACAAAATGGAGAGTCCATGAAATATCCATATATACCAAAGTGTTCTCATTAAATGATTGCTGGTATTAATAATTTTATGCGAGGGAAAGCTTGATTTGAATCTCGAAGTGATTTGGGCAATGGTAAAAATTTAGACTGCGAGAATATCTAGAGTCTTGTTTTGATATGGGCCTTCTAGTGATTAATGTTTTAGCTTGACTTGGGTAATAAAATTTGAGTGGAGAAACAAACTTGGAGATGTTAAAGATGTTGATAATTTTAACCTTGATGAAGTTTAAGTTATATAAAATAACATGATCTAATTGTCAGCAAAATCGAGATCAATCTTGGTAAAATATAAACTGTGAAAAAGAGAAATAAATTAGAAAAAATAAATAACACAAGAATTTACGTAAAAAAACTCTTTTACCAGAGAAAACCACGGTCAATTCAAGCATAAATCCACTATATAATAACTCAGACAATTACATGCATTTTCACCTCTCATCCCACAAAAACTCAAACCAATATAAAAGCATAATATAAACCTGTATCAACTGTCATTACTACTATCTAAAGATACATTATAAATTTTGTATTAAACTTGAGAAAAACCTTTGCTCATTCTAACAATCTTCTTACTTCTATCTTACTTTCTCTCACATTCTTGGATGATCAACATTAAGGAATGAACCTACTTCATTTATAGGCAAATTACTAGTGTTGTGCTCGTTTCTAAATACTATTTGTTGATGCTTTGGCAGCATAATTATCTGGTATGAAGTAAGGCAATCGCCTCTTTTCTTAATCAAAGAGCATTCTCCTTCTTCTTCAACTTTCTTTCTTTTTCTATAATTAATGAGGTGTGGCCCGCAATGAGGACTCCTCATCACTAATTATTAAATGGTTTTATGGATTAATACAATATATAATATGGAATTTGAATACAATAAAATCCTTTTCTTTTTTCTTTAATCATTTTTACATCAATTATAGCAAGTGGCAGGAGCAAGGATTTAATGTTAGTAAGCAGAAAATATTGAACAATGAGCTATGGCCCAATATTCAATATTTAGTGATTTGAGTTGGAGGTAAAATGAAGTACCTTAGTTCTAATGCTTTGAGATGCAAAGGGGACCTTTTTTTTTTTTTAAATAAATTCAATAGGGAGCAAATGCACCCACTAGGCACTTATTGGCTTTGTCCCTGGTTATAGTTAACTTTAAGGGGTATTTGATAAAATTTAATATTTTTAATCATTTTAATTTTAAATTTATTATTCAATTTTTATTTTAGATATTAAGAATGTTATAAATGTGGTAAGGTTTTGAAAATATATAAAAAGACTAGTTTTATTATTATTTTGAAGAAAGATAACCCATATAATTTTTTTTTTTTTTTGTAAAATGAATTACTTTTGACGCGAAACAATTCCTTTGTGAAAGGCTATGTCGGTTACCAAACCAACTCAACTGAGCCACACACCTGCCCCTGGCCTTGACCCATTGTCCTATAAAATAAAGATGAATTTAAGGTCTGGCACGTGAAAATAAGCTAATTTCCAGTACCCACATGATTTCCTCATAAGTTTCAAACAACAGTCATGATTCATAATCACCCATTACGATTGTGAATAGGAAAAGGATTTAGTGCCAATGTAGTTGCTCAGTGGTGGCAGCTTTGAACCAATGACACCAAATTATCAATGTGGCTTCTGCAGATCCGTATGTGCGTGCGCGCATGTTGGAACATTTATGTTATATATATATGGTACATATTTTGATCATGTCATGTGTCCGAAAGTCATGTTATACTTCTTATGGCATTAATAATATTAATTAATAATTGGGATTTAAGGTGAAAACATAGGTCATAATTTTAAAAAGCCAAGCACGTCATAGCTACAAAAGTAATTAATTAAACAAACAACCGAGGCCCCACTTGCTTGGAGGTGAGTTCGGGTCTCTCATATTTGCAAGGCCGAACTAGGTGGGTGATTTCGTTGCTGTGGTTCGTGAGGCAAATAGCGTAGAATTTAAAGAGAAAAATGAGGAACATGCTGTCTGCTGAGGAGTGTGCCTATATATAAAACTTTTATTATTTTTTATTATACAGGAGTATGATTTATAATAAGTTCGACAAAAAACTTTGCTCTGCTATGATATTTACCAAGTTTCCTTTAATAAGTATGTCACATTGTACTTAGTGTCTTATAATATCGTATGTAGTAGCTAAACGTTAAGATCCATATATATAAGACTTAACTCCAACACTATTAAGACATTTTCGATAACATTTAATCTAATAAAGAAGTAAAATTATGGTGGATCGACGTCCTCACAGACTCCACTACACCCCTTGAATCGAACAAAATCGGGTAAAGTTGGATCGTTACACATACTGGCAACATTTATTAATAAGCACGATAATCATATTGAACTCCAAATTCATACGTTTATGATTTTATCACGCATTGTTAATTTAACATGATATTAAATTGGTTTTAAGGGTGATGAGTTGGAGCAACGCGTAATTGGTTTTTCTAATTTGTCTCCCCACAAGTCTCGTAAAAGGCCCCGCCACGTGAAAACAAGCTAATAATGCCCCAAGAGTCGCATGATTCGTAGTTACATAAATCAACTAATTACTAACCACTACATACAAATACTACTAACCACTACACGAATGATTGTGAACGGTTGTAAGATTTGTGGCACGAAGTAGTGGCTCCCGGTGGCAAATTTTGAACTAATATATAATACTAACGTGTTTTGATCCAGATGTGCGCTGCGTAATGTAGAACTCGTTGAAAACTTCATTCATATCACTTCATCAAATATTAATTTCTGTTCGTAATTGTGTACGTATAAGTTTCTGTATAAAAAGACATATTATCATGAAATTAGACATACCATTTATGCTATATTTTGATGTCAGCGTGCATACCTAACAAAGAAACAAAATTAGTGCGGACTAATCAGTGATAGGTAGTGAAAAGTGTTAGGAATATATCTGAAGTCCTAATTAATATGAATTCCTTTTTTGTTTGTAAAGAATACTATAGGGTAATTTTGGGTTGTACAAATTCCTTATACGGTATTTCTCTTTGTAGGATAGTGAAAGATTTTCCTATAAATTAAATAAATAAAATTATTATGAATATCATTATAAATATTTTAGACTATAAGGGGAAAAGGTTATAAGATGGACTTATAAAGGGTATAAGGAGTGTGTAGGGATGCAAGGAAAAACGAGAAACACCAAGTAGAACTAGATTTTCCGGTTTGCTGTATAGATATAAGGGAATAAAATACATGAGATGTTTTGAGAACCTACTATATTGTCATCATTTTAATCTCTAATATAATAAAATATTCTCTTTATCTGTGGACGGACGTAAGTATAATATTGACTGAATCATATTAAACCCATGATCTTCCTTTGAATTAATATCATCAAGGCACAACAAAACGAACAAGCATCCATGTACTTCATAATTAAAAAAAGCCAAGCATCACATCTACTGCAAAGGTAATCAAACAAGCAACCCAAACTGATAACTAAAACAAACAACCATCCATGCATGCACTTCACTCAGAAGTGAAAAACCACAGCATCAACTTCAAGCACAGCTACACCAGCACTAGAATTAAAGAAATACGTCTTGAAAGTCACCACCCCACGGGCCAGCCGGAAAACACCAGTGCCGCCGACAATCGACATCTCCCGGAGGGGTTGCGTGCTAGGGTTCCGGCCGAGAACGGTGAGGGAGCTGCCATTGTAGTCCCCACTCTTGAACACTACGTTCCAGGCCATGAGGAGGCCCAACTCGTCCAGATCGGCCGAGGCGTACAGCTCCCGGCCCATGCCCCACCAGTCAGTCGGTTCCGGCCCTTCTGCAAGCGGGTCGTCCATGATGTTGGAGGAGGCCGAACAAGGTGGGGATTTGTTTGTGAGAGGAGTTTCGGGCCACTCTGCACTAGGGTTTCAAGGGAGGCTGTGCCGGGAGGTAGAAGTGGAGGTGGGTGGTCTCTCTCCGTCGTCGCGCTGGCGGTTCCTGGGCCATTCGTGGAGTTCGTTGCCGGCGGCCATGGATAGGGAGAGGAGGGTGAGGAAAAGAGGGAGCTTCTCCATCTGAATATTGATGTTGTGGCGCTCTGTGGGGAAAATGGGGGAGTGAATGGTGGGTTTTATAAGTGAAAAAGAAGGGGGAAACTTCGGGTCTGTTTCTGCTTTTAAAAAGTGTTTATATTCTCCAAAGCAAGAAAAAAAATAGGGAGAACCTTTTTTGTTCTTAAATTTTTTGTTTTGGAAAAAATAACGAACATAAAAAATAATTATATACAAATATGATAGTATTTAGGTACTAGCTTAATGGATTATAGGTATTGTCTTACCATCCTAGGTACTATCACAATGCATAATATCAAGGTAGTATATACTGTTTATTTATTAAGATAATATCTAAATACTATCTAAAAATACAATCATTATTTCGAAATTAATAAGGTTGAAACACAGTCTAAAAAAAGGAAAAAAAAAAGAAGAGAGGAGAATAGCTGGAGTTGCAGATTGGCAGGTGGTGATCAATTCACCAATCCGTACGCGGCACTTCCTTGCAGTACATACGTTGCATACGTGATCATGATTCAAGAATGAGGTGTAGGGGAAATAATAATATTAATTAGTTTCCCTTAATCGGAATGGCATTTGATTCCCTTATACAAATTACATCCATACCAAAATAATTAAGGTAGGAGAAATGATTATACACTCATTGATTAAAGTTTTAGTTTGACTTTAATGGAAGGTATCTTTAGCTTAATCAAAAAGTTTCTGAAATGAGACCGAAAATATTGCATAAGTGATCATTAGTTCAAGAATGAGGTAGGGGAAATAATAATATTAATTAATTTCTTAGGAATGGTATCATTTTGGTAATGATTTCCTAAGGCTAAATTACATCCATAACAAATTAATTAAGGTAGGGAGAAATGATTCTAAACCCACATAATTAAAGTTTTAGCTTCTGACTCATAGTAGGGTATCTTTCTAACTTAATTAGCGTTTCAAGTTTCGAAAGACGAATACAATTGTGTTTTGTGGTAGAGTTTTATCATCTTTGTGGTTTATCCTGTCAATGAGGGATTAGTTTAGGTATAGTACTTAAAGATGTCTTTTATGGGGTTTGCAATGCACTGTCGTAATACCGGGCCTCGACACAAAAACAAAAAGTTTTAGCTTGACTTTGATAAAAAAAACCATCCATGCATAAGGGAATTTGAGTGAAGAAACTTAGGTACTGTTTGTTTACTGTTTTAAAAACTGTTTTCCGGAATTGGAATGACATTTGATTCCCTTATACAAAATGGAGAGTCCATGACATATCCATATATACCAAAGTAAGCTCGTTGAAATGATTGTTCGTATTAACGCAATTTTCAGGGAGGAAAGCTTGATTTGAATCTCAAGTGATTGGGCAATGGTGTACCTACTACAAAAACAGTACCTAGACCACAAATTAGACTACAAAAAGTGGTTCAAAATTAAGGACTACATTACTACCACTATGTAACCATAAAAGGTCAAAAAATAAGAGCATTAAAAATTACAACTACGTGGGAGACTACATGGTGACCACATCAGACTACAATCAATGACCACACATGAGTGGTAAGAAAAAATTGGCGCCACGATTACGCTGAATTTGAGACAATATCACGACTACATACATTACTGCACTACATTGTTTGTAGTCATCGGGTTAGCTTACCTCACATAACCTCGCGGTTGGAAAATAGTGACTACAAAACATAATGGTCACCTAGACCATCGCTCCGTGGTCATTGGTCAAGGACCACATGTGGTAAGAATTAAATAGTGACCACTCACCCGTGGTCACGGTTAGCAACCACTATTCATGCTGGTCATTGTCTCACTATAAGAATTTTAATAAAAATTGATTAGTTTTTAAAAAATAAATAAATAAATAAAGCTCCCTTAATAACTTTTGTGATACCATATAAATAACAAACTATTTATAGACATTTTCATGGCCAACATCCATGACTTGCTTCCTCTCATTCCATCCTTAATAACTTTGGTGATACCATTATCGAATTGTTCTTATTTTTCCTATCATTTGTTTAACAACCAAACCTATCAGCTCTTATATATGACAGCGCTCCTCGCAATTAGAAGTTGCTTAAGCTCGACATGATTCACGGGATTTGGTTTTACTTTAAATTCATCCATTTCTATTAGGGGGAGATAAAGTAAGATAGAAAAGAAGGATTTAATACTAATATAATTTGATAAATGGTCTTTATCTAGAGTTTGTTTCTGGGTTGATAAATTTCGATTTTGTTTCAGGTTTCATAAAGTGGATGGACGGGGAAAAAATAAAGTGTCCGTTATTATTATTTTCACTCATTTGTCTATGATTTAAAACAAGTAAATTTATGGTAGTCATGTGGGTTTGTTTGTGTTTTATCTTATCCTTAACGGCATATATATTTTTGTAATTAAAATAAGAAAAAGCAGCAAGGGTGAAAAAGTAGGTAGCGGAGAAGTGTCAAAAATAAAACTGTGTTAGTAAATTTATTTACATTCATTCGCCATCATTCTGCCTCTCCACAAGTAGAACTGCGTGTGCTAAAAAAATGTTTTATCGTCTCTTCATTTTGAACCAAATTACGATTCAACCACCCACCCACTTCAAGTACAGGAAACCCCAGAGAATCCTCTAACACGAGAAGCTCAGATACTTATAGTTCATCGTGGCTCGATCGATGCATTACTAGAGAAGGTACCTTGCATACACGGTGGCGCTTCTTCGGGCGACGGAACGGGAATGAAACCCTAGCTGCCCCAATCCCAATTCTCATTCGAACCCTAACTATCAACGCAGACGTGACAAAGGAATGTAGGCGAGTCATCACAAATAAGAAATAAGAACACAAAGAAGGGTTGAGGAGAAATCAAAGCAGATTCACCGTGAAGAAGTGGAGAAGACTATGCGCAATGGAGGCCACGATTCGAGGTGAATTTTGCGTGTTTCTTTGTCTGCTTTGAGAAATTTGGGAGGCTGTTTCACTAAGGAATCGGAAAGTGGACGGGAGAGGGAGGGGGAAGTTGGGTTTGCTACTGGGAAAAAATGAAGCAAATGTAGAAAAATATGCCAAATATAAATTGTTTGTTCAATGGAGAAAATTTAGCGTGAACAAACTTGGGGTTTG
This sequence comes from Tetrastigma voinierianum, assembly GCA_016808115.1. NCBI lineage: Eukaryota > Viridiplantae > Streptophyta > Magnoliopsida > Vitales > Vitaceae > Tetrastigma > Tetrastigma voinierianum. The sequence goes on along the minus strand of JAEQBH010006046.1, from coordinate 29,854 downwards.
AATTTTGAATTGAAGTTTCTGAGGGCCTGACAACTAATTTCTTTACCTATTTAAAGAAAATTTGGATTCACTAGTTACGATTCTCATTTCTTTTTCTAAAAACAAATTAGTATGGAATATAAGATTAAAACATTTTGATTTCTTAACCACATGCCATGGTAATGAAAGGAAATAAGATGGAAAAAGGGGAAAAGGAAAAAAAATACAATTTGACGGCCGTAAAATTTTCGTCCGCTCTTGAATCTTCCGAACGAGTATTCCTCTTAGTCTTATAAGATTTGTCCCTCGCTCTATTTCATCTCATGGTCATACAAGAGAAATAAGCCGCTTACTACGTCCTATTGCATCAGAAGTCCATGTGCCTTACTAGGAATGAAACATTAGGTTTAACTGTGGATGATCATGTGGCTCAACAAGCCACAAAGACTAACCATTTCTAGTATCTTATTCTGAAATGGTAAGAGTAATCTTAGATTTTAGAGCCGTTTGTAAAATCAAAGGCTAAAAAGCAAAAAAAAATAAACAGACATTTGAGGAACTTGCAAAACTCATGTGTGAATGAGCATTTAGAAGGAATTCTATGCTACTATGCAAATGCTACTAGCCTCATTTAAATGTGGTTGTGTTATTACTATTAAATCTATTTCCCATAAAACAGAGAAGAAAAAAACCAATGACTACACCCATTTTTAGGTTAGTTCTGTAAAATGCTTTTATGAGCTACCGAGTTTTCTCCACATGTTAGTTAAATAAAATATTTTCTTTGACCTCTATAGTAATGGTGAAACTTATTTTGTTATGCACCCGCCAGAATAGAGCTTACCTCGGGGAAGGATTACCAAATATAAAAACAAAGAATATATTTGTTAGAAGATGATTTTTTTTTATCGCATGTTTGGTTTTCCGTCTCTACTTTTCTTTTCATTTCTTTTCCCTTCTATTGTTTAAATTTCTATAGTTCCCACCCTACATTTTAACATATTGTCGTTTTTTATATTTGGTAATTTAAGATGGTCTTTTTTATGTGTGGATTAGTTAGTGATGGATGAGTGTGATTCCTTCATTTTCCAAGGATGCAAATGTTTTATTTTTTTAAATTTTATTGCCTTAAATATGTTTAGTTTGAACTAGAGTTTGTTGTTGGAAATGTCTCATCATGTTTCGTTCAGTCTGTGGGAAAATGGCAGTAATTTGTTAGTTTTTCAATCATGTTAGAAAATTTATTTATTTATTGCTTTAATAATCAGGAATCGCTTAATTGATACTAATTGAGAAAATATATGTTCCAATGAGCTCAATATCCTTCTTTTTTGACAACCAAAGAGAATATATTTCTATGACTCAACTTTTTCCTCTCATGGAAGATATATAATGTTTTTTGTTTTTGATCTATAGTACAATGTATTGACTAAAAAGAATGGATGGAAAAGATATATAATGCTTTTCTATGCCATCTAAGAATATACTTATCCATGGAGTTCCAATGCATAGCTGTTCTCCTCCAAGTTATGTTCCTTTGAAGCTGTTCTATGCTCACGTCCCAAGCAAAGGCTCTAATTTTTGGAGGAACAACTGGATTCCAAACCAGACGATAGGGGAAATCAAAGGCGGGGGAAGGGTCAAAACCTTTATACATAAATGCTTTATGTGCGAGGAGGATGAGGAGAATATAGACCACTTACTGATCCATTGTAAAAGTGCTAAAATGTTGTGGAATCTTTTTTAGTCAATCGTTGAGACTATCGGGTCTTTTCTCGCAGCCTGCTTCACACCATTTAAGTTGGCAAGGCCGCCATGGGTAAAAAGTGCAAAAGAACTGGCTCACGCGACCTTGTGCCTATTTCCTTGACTCATTGGCGTTAGGCTTAGTCGGGTGCTCGAGAACGAGGGCACCACCGACCACTCGCATGATACACCGCCTGCACGCCAACATTTGTCTGGCCCAAGCACATCTACATCTCTTATCACACGATCGGAGTCCTAGCTCTTCCTCGCACCCTCCATAGAGATACCTCAACATCCCACTCTCCAGATTAGGCCCTCGAATCACAACCACATACCCTATCATGCGTGGTTCAAATTCGAATGAGTATGCAACTATACGGTAGTCGTAGCAGACTACGAGTGCAATGTAATGAGGCGAGACATTTAATACTATCTTAATTTACTGGGCTTAATCAGGCTTTATGTTAAATTAATACTTGTACATTTATATAATTGCAAAATTTTGCTCGAGTCACATGAGATGTCATCTCGATATGCCGTATCTTCGTGAGAGACTTACAAAGATGGATGTGGAAAGCGGTGCCAATGAGGTTCAAGATCTATATCGTGAATTTCAGTAAATAAATGTTTAGGTTGCTAAAACTTGTGTATTTTGTTAATTTAAATTTTAATAAAAGTGAAATTGCTTCATAATTATGTCCTAGATATTCGATGTTGATATGATTGAAAGGTTTGATAATTTAAAATTGATGTTGTTCGATTATGCTTTTAAGTTGTATATATTGAGAATTGTCAAATAATGTGAATGTGAGTTGATATGAATTGGTGGATTTATTGAGAATTGACATGAATATACATTGAAAAATATTGTAGGTAATTTCGATAATGTAATTTTAAGGGAGACTTCACAAATTTATATATATATATATATATATATATATATATATACATTCAAATATCTCAAACATATATATATATGAAGGATCCCAACCCGGATTAACCTCATGAACCCGAGGGGATCCTTCCGCACCCATCGATAAACCCTTCCTTAAAAACAACCAACAAAACCATGGAGCAACCCCTTTACAATCCTTAACATATCTTTAGTAAATAATGCGAAGAAATGATAATTTTTTTTTTTTCTTTTCTTTTTCAAACGCTTAGATTTTTTAAAATTTGCCAGCTTCTCCTCTGCTTTTCTGGACTTTCCCAAATTTACAAAACCTCGCGAAACATTTAAAACACTTCAAATCTTTCCATCCTCACCCTCAACTTCCGTCTTAGACTCCTCGTCCACAACCCAATCAAACACAATATATACATATATACATTTATTCATTTCAATCATCAAAACATTTGAAACTTCTTTAAATCCATGCATTTGTTTTTATCCAAAGATTGGGCTTGAGCCGGACTTAAGCCGACCGCCTAAGTAGTTCCTTTTCAAAATATATCCATATATGCATATATACATGACAAAGTATTCGACATATAAAATATGCAAACTATTTATACAATGCAAACTCACATGCATGCCTCCTCGATGGCTCAACTCACTCCGCACAGAGGGTACTCTAACGGCGCACCTGCCTCGGTCCCCAAAATATTTTTGGAAACATATGGAAAAGAATGAGCTAAAGGAGCCCAGTGAGTGTACATTTTCATTAAAATAACATTTTCAGTATATATCAAAGTAATACATACTTATACAATTAAAATCAATTTATGCCTTAAACTTTCTTTCTTTCTTTATAATAAATACTTATACAATTTAAAATCCATTTATGCCTTAAACTTTCTTTTTATACAATTAAAAATCCATTTATGCCCTTAAACTTTCTTTCTTTCTTTCTTTCTTTCTTTCTGATGGAACCCAAGGGAATAAACACACCAACAATTTTCCGGTAATCGACGGTGAGGGACAACATATCTCCAAACATAACCACTGGCCAAGTGAGAAACTCACGCCAGATAGGTTCCAAATTATAGCATCTTATCGCAAGGATATTACTCTAGACACGTAATTCCTCCCCGGCTGTTAACCTATAACTTTACCCTCTAAATCCTTACACGCTTTAAGGTACTCCCTACCGATACTACCATAATAACATAGGGGGTTTAGGGTAACCATCGCAAAAACATCTCCAAAATACATTTATAAATACATTTAAATCCTTTACTTTATCATTAAAACACATATGCATTCTTACCCATTTTAAAACTTTCATAATACTTTAACATATGCATACATATTTCATATACATATAAATATATATATTGATGCAAGATAAAACATTTCCATATGCTCTAATATCACAAACTTTCGCTTTTAACATTAAAACCATTCACTTTTAAAAAACTCAATTTTCAAAATATCATTTTCACTCACCGCTCACCGCTCAACTCGCGTCTCCCGCCGAGTCTCGTTCCTTCCGATAGTCCTTTTCACCTTTTCAAGAAAACCACAACTAACCACAACCATAACTTCCATTTAATCCATCATACACATTCATTTTCACCCAACCACATCACATTCACTTAAATCCCATTTAACCATACTTAAAAAAACATAATCAAGGAAAGACCAAATTACCTTTTTCTTTACAAAATGACCTTAATGCCATCAATTCAAATCCTTTTCTTGTTCCTCTATGAATCTACTTTACTTAGAAATTGGAATCATTCCAATTGACTCTTCCAAATTCAAGTGATGGCATTTTCATGCCAAACTAGTCATTTTACCGATTTTACACTCGGGACTGTTTGACATATCCATTTTTTTTCCAGGGTCTTAACTTCATATTTGACATTATCTCTTTGTACTATTTTAAAAGTTAAGGTGCTAAGGGTTCTTCTCTCAAATTGAAATCACCCAACCTGAGCACCGAAACTCACTTTACGCCCAAACAACCCTGCTAATTCTATGTTCAAAACTCGAACTTAATTGGGTTTGCACATGACCCTACTTTGAGTGAATTTTTAGGCCACTTATAATCAGAACTGATGATGCCTATTTCTATATGTATGATTTTCCTTGAAGTCTATTTTAACCAAAAACTTGAATCACTCAAATCGTGGATCGAAATGAGCAAGCATGGTCAAAATATTTAAAATCGGGTCGAAACAGAAACAAAGTACTTCCCCGTGATCGAGACTCCGTCGCTCTAGAAAATGACCACGTTTCTCTTCCACTTTTTTTTTCACTCTAAACACTCCAATCTGATGCCTTATACCCATTTCAACATCTCACACACACCACTATCAAATCCTAACAATTCCTCACTTTCTTTTTCAAACCTAACCTAATCCATTTCCTTCTCAATTGATATCAAAATCAGCATCATTAAACCTAAATACCACCAATTTAACATCCATACCAGAAAATTCAAGACATTAGACATGAAAAACATCAAACCCTAACTTTCCCACCATTAAAACTTACTTGTTCTTAGTTTCCTTTGGCCTCTCCCTTGCTACCACTCTGTAGAGCACTTGAAAGCTTCAAGGAGAAGAAAAAAATCACATCTCCCACCTCGCTTCCACCATTTTCTTTCCCTCTCTTCTTTCCTTTCTTTCTCATTTTCCCTTTTCCTTTCTTCCTACTGCTCTAAGTTAGGCAAACTTTTGAGACCAAAATGACTTTGGCTTTTATTTTCCTTTTATTATATTTTAACCTTCCTTTAATCAAGTAAATAAATTTCTCAACACTTTAATTTTGCAATCAGAATCTCTATTTATTTGTATTGCGGGCCCATCTCTAACTTGATTATGATTTATATCCTCGCTAATGACCATTATACCCTTATGCTCATACCATAAATTATTATTTTCCTATTTTAGTCTCCAAAATACTACTATGTGACATTTAATAAGCCTTATACACCCTTACAAAAGATCATGTACTCGTACACTCTCTCGGGACGGGGTGTTACAATATATATATATATATATATATATATGTTTGAGATATTTGAATGTTATAATTTCAAATTGATTTTGTTTGGATTATGCTTTTAAGTTGTTTTTATCGAGAATTTGGTGAATGTACATCAAAACATCAGATAGAGACTCGCAATTAATTTTTTTCTCGAAGGCCATGTATGTCGACTAATATATATTATAGAAAGACATGAGTGAGGATGTTTGAATGGGATCATTAAGAAATTGTAGGAGCAACTCGCGGTAAGAGATACTCTGATATGCTTCATCTGGAGGAAAAGTTTTTAAACCCGCATTCAGGTCCGAAGGAGGTGGCAAGAGTCGCAAGAAGACGGTGGGAATGATGCCTCATTCTAATCGATAAGAGAGCGCCAATCAAGAACAAATCGTCATAGTGAGACCTGCGGGACCAGATCCCCTGAATGTCACGACATCTACCATGGTCCATATCAAGAATGAAAGCACAAGAAGACCTGATTGTAACAAATTTTTTCATTTTTTAAAATTATCTCAATTTCTGTATATCTAAATATCTAATGTGTTTATTTCAGGAAATGAAGGAGGGTGCCCCACCGAGCAAGGAACGACTCTTTCACGAGACCCATATGAGGAAAAACCCGCAGGGATCACAGATTATATTGATCAACGGCAAGATCACGAGGCACGAAAAACCTATCTTACATCCTAACTAAGAAACTGGTAGTTTCATATGATGTTTTGTTTCAGGAGAAGATACATGAGCTGATTGCTACGGAATCCCAAGATGAATCTAGAAACCAAGTTCCTTTGACACAGGAAGATGAGGATCGTATATTCCTATAAGCTGTTGAGGCTTCATCACATGGAAGATATATGTATGGGACAGGTCGAAATAAATCATCCAGCTTTGCATTTGATGCCTCTACATCCCCGCACCCTCGAGGCGCCTCATCAACGACCAGAGAGCTTGAGTCAAGACAATCTCGCGCCTGCATGGGCACGGAGCTACAAAGTAACATTCAGTCCTCTGATGAGTGGAGACTTCAGACCGAGGATATGATGCACCGCATGATGGAGTAGATGATGGAGGAGAGAGAAAGGTTTCGCCGATCATTGCCACTCAGATGGTCCCAGTACGCATCAAACACGCTACCGATATTTACTCGAAAGTATACCACATTTTTTAACGCTTAATATTTTGTGTTTTTAACATTCGACCTCACTCGACTTTTAACGTTTAATACTTTGTGCTGGTTTCAATATTCGACCTCAATCTTGACTTTTAATGTTTAATACTTTCAGGTTTTTAAATTTAAATGATAAATATATTTAAACTTATCATATATATATAACCACAATTAAACTTATTAATATATAGTAATAATTAAAATTTATGAAATATTAATTAAATAATTAAAATATTTATAATTTAGTGACCACAAGATGCTATGGGATAACAACAAGAGACCGCTAATGTGGTCACTAAGAAAGGAAACTATTTTACAGATATAGCGACCATCAAGAACTATACTTTAACGACCATAAGATGGTCATAGAATTGGTCACTATTTAGTTCATTTGGTCATCTACTAATTAGATTATGTGACCATTTGAAGATTTATTTGTGACCACATATGTGATCATTATCTGTGACCACATTATTGTGGTCGCATCTATGACCTCACATTGTCGGGTCGCCAAATTGGAAAGACCACATTTCAGGAATGCACTTTGGCGACCACTTTAATACCGGGATTGCTCGCGGACGAGATTTTCTAAGATTACACATCACATTACCGGGTGATCGCTAAGTACCCTCTCTAGTGACCACTTTGTGACCACTTTGTGGTCTCACTTTACTGCTTTTGTAGTGACCCTAGATCATGAGAATATCTGTAGCCTTGTTCGATAAGGGCCTTCTAGCGATTAATGTTTTACCTTGACTCGGGGTAATAAAATTTGAGTGGAGAAACAAACTTGGAGATGTTAAAGATGTTGGATAATTTTAACCTTGATGAAGTTTAAGTTATATAAAAATAACATGATCTAATTGTCGGGCAAAATCGAGATCAATCTTGATAAAATATAAACTACACGTAGAAATAAATTAGAAAAATAAATAACACAAGAATTTACGTTTAAAAAACTCTTTTACTGTGAGAAACCACGTCAATTAAGACAAAATTCACTATATAATAAATTTGTACAATTACACAGATTTTCACCTCTCATCCCACAAAAAAACTGAGACCAATATAAAAGACAATATAAACCCAGAATAACCAAGTGTTTACTACTATCTAAAGATAATTACATTATAAATTTTGTATTAAACTTGAGAAAAAACTCTTTGGTCCTTCTAACAATCTTCTTTACTATATCTTACTTTCTCTCACATTCTTGATGATCGAATACTAAGGAATGAACCGCTATTTATGTGCGTAATACAAGTGTCAGGCTCGCTTTCTAAATACCATTTGTTGATGCTTTGCAAAGATAATTATTCGACATGAAAAGCGGCACGCCTCTTTCTTAATCAAAGAGCATCCTCCTCTTCAACTTTCTTCTACAATTAATGAGAGGTGTGGCCCGCACGAAAGACCATCATCACTAATTATTAAATGGTCACTACAAAAACAAGAAATTTGAGACTACAAAAAGGGTCTAAAATTAGTGACCACATTACGAATTAATTATGCAACCACAAAAGACCAAAATAAGATCATTAAAATTAAACCATCGTGAGACTACACTGGCTGACTCTCACATCACACCACAATCAACGACCATGTATTTAAAGAAATAAAAATCGCACGCCAACCATCGGGCGCTGGGACTTGAGACACATCGCACCATATACGTAAGTTTCACTACTAAAGGACTACATTGCTCAGAGTCACCGGTTAGCTACCACATAACCTCGTGGCTGGCAAATAAATGGCCTCACAAACATAATGGTCGCACTCGCGACCATCGTCTCGCCATCGTCACACTTCACATACAGTAAGAACTTAAATAGTGACCACACTACTCAGGGTCACCGGTTAAGAACTACCATTCACGCTGGGCCATTGCCTCACTATAAGAATTTTAATAAAAATTGATTAGCTTTAAAATAAATAACAACAAATAAATCCCCTTTAATAACTTTTGTGATACCATAAATAACAACTATTTATAGACATTTTCTACATAACATCCATGACTTGCTTCTATTCCATCCTTAATAACTTTGGTGATACCATGAATTTAATTGCTCATATTTTCCCTATCATTTAGCTTGACACCAAACCTATCAGTCTCTATATATGACGCCTCGTAATTAGAAGTTACTTAAGCCTGCATTCATGTGGTATTTGCTTTACTTTAAATTCATCCATTTTCATTACAGGGGAGATAAAGTAAGATAGAAAAGAAGGATTAATCGCTAAATATAATTAATAAACTAAGTGAGTTACTTTTTAATTAATAAAGACCTTTCAAAATTAAGCCAAGTAGACTCGAAATTATAAAGGATCATCCTATTGTATTCGCTGTGAACAAATGTAAATTATCGATGGGATCATACTCGATTAAATATATTTATTCGTAAATTCACCTTAGAAATAATAATTTCAGAAAGGTGTCACAACATTTTCCACTATTTGATATCAAAATCTATAAAATCATCATTTTTTAATAATGAATAGTTTTAATTAGAGGCTTAAAGGCCGAGGCCCTTTTAGCTCAATGGTTAAGGATTTGACATAAGCAATGGACCATGTTGGAGTCTATATGAAAACATGATACTATAATGTTTTAATGTAAAATAAAATGAATATAAAAATAAATAAAATACTCGTGAGGAAAACTAAATGATGGAAAATCGTAATTTAAAAAAATTGGTTCAATGAAAAAAACAAATTAAATATAAAATAAAATATGGAGAAAAAATGTGTCATATTTATATTTATTTTTAAATAATCGTATTTTATTAATATTTTGTAAAAAATAATATTTGAAAATGAATTCCTATAAACAACTCGCAAAGGGGAGTCTTTATGTATAACAGGTGGGGCTAATAATGGTCAGCCATCGATATAAATTGTTCCACTTTTTATTTAATGCACCTTCAAATAATGATTGTTTTTTTTTTTTTAAAGAACCTTCAAACAATGATTGTTTTCCTTCGTTTTTATGGTACGCCGGCTCTTCTTCATATTACAATAATTATGACTCATGAGTCATTATTCTTTGACGTGGAGGGCGCTAACTAGAATCGTGTTCTAGTTAGCTGCTCAAGTATAAGGCCGGGTCGCAGTTTTCCAGGGCCCAATCTGTGTTATGGGTTGGGCTTGAATCATAAGGTCATTTACCAACAAAGTTCCCAATTACGACTTTATCTACGCTTCAGCCACCAATTATCAACCGCCGATCGCTTCACGCTTTTTTAATAAAAAAAAAAAAAAAGAGTAGATTCTAATTTCTTCAACGAGCATCATGCAGTATATTCTCCTTATCCTAAAATCTCGTGTTTCACACCCTACACGTGTATCCTCACGAACTCTTTCTACGCCACATCAAGATCGACAGTAGCTCCACGGTCAAATCCCAACCGACCCGTGTAGCAACCTAAATCGCCTCAATCCTCACTCTGCCATCGCACGCTATTCGCGGCCAAATTTCATTCTTGACTTGTCTTTATATTTTATTTATTTATTTATTAATAATTCCGATTCTAAATATGGGTCTTATGTTTACCTTATTAACTTATAGTAAATTCCGTGTAGCAAATGACTTTAAAAAAGCTGCCAATTTTAAAAAAAAGATGTTTAGATATGTTTATAATTTATTATTACTATTCTTCTAAAAGTAATGATTTTTAAAACCATATTTAAACTCAAACTGTGCTACCATGAACTCATCACTTAATCTTAATATTAATTCATCAACTATTGTGATTGGGATATAATTTCAATTAGTACAACAAATGGTGAGAAAGTTAAATTGAAGACTTATGAAAAGGTAAAAAAAATAGTGCAGACATAATAAAATTGGGTCGAAGGATATAAAAAAAAAAACCTTTTAGATAAAAATAAAAAATAAAATACCTGAGTAATCTCAGGTATTTTAGTTCTAGCCGTTTGCACCTCCCTCTCTCCAAAAAAACTCCCTCTTTCTCTCCCTAAAAATTTTCTCAAATAAAAAACATCCCTTCTTCAATATCCTTTTGCAGAGAGAGAGAAAGAAAGTAGAGATAGAGAAAGGCACCCGAGTAATCTCAAAATCATTAACCACAAATCCTGATTTTTGAAACCCCAAAAAAAATATATCTTTTTTTTTTTAAAAGGAAGGGAAGTTTAAATACAAAATAAAAACCCTAGGTATAGAAAAGGCTGTGCTGTGTGCCTCTCTGTTAATGTAAGTGGCAGTTGTAAAGACTCACCACAGGGAGGGAGTCGTTTCTCTTGTCTTCTACCCCCACGGCCCACCACCTCCTTTAATTTTAAAATATCCTCCTCCTTTTAATACGAGGTTTTACGGATTTGCCCTTCTCATATGTGTACTTATTATAGACTGAAGTTAGGGTTGTTTTGCACTGGAAGTCACGTACGGTGTTTGGCTGGGTCCCTACGCGCTATTGATTGGCTCAAGACAACTGGTGTTCTGTCTTCGTTGACTTTTTCACAATTATTTTGCACCAAAGAATTGCTATTGCCAAGTCGATATCTCTCCTCCCTCTCCTCTCTCTCCTCTGTTGCATGGAGTGTCCCCTTTTTTTAAAAAAAAAATTTAGTGAGATTTAGTTGGGTTGGGGACAATGTGGCGGACATGTTACAACTTTCCAAACTGGGCCATTGTTGGAAAGGTCAAAGAAAATTATCTCTTTAATTATCCTCTTGCGGCCAACTCGCTTGTTAAATTTGTTTTAAGGATTATCTTTTAAATTTTGTCACGCTATTCCTGCGGCCACATCAGCACTGATGCACGCTGCTGCACTTATTATCTCTTCAATTATTTTTTTTAAGGATAAATTTTATTAAATTTATAAAAATTTATAATACTCGGGTTAAACCACATTCGCTATATTTATCTTCCGACACGCTGCGTGCTTCGGTTGGCAGGTAGTTTTAAGCCTCGCTTTCTTCGCTTTCTCGCGCTTTTCGCATTTCGTCTTCAAAAAGCGCCATTTATCCTTCTTTTGTTTAATTTCTTTTCTTTGATTTCAATTATGTTGACTTCTGAATCGAATTTTCCCGAAATTTTAAAGTTTTAATTCATGAATTGATCACTTTTTTTTCCTTTCCTTTATTTTTCATTTTTGATGGTAAGTTTTCACGGTATTGTGTGAACCATATTGTATGTTGGTGGTCACTTTGGTTGTTGGTGATTATGGGACCCATACAAAGCAAGATGGGTCATTTTTCCTTTTTTGGAAATTAAATGGCATAAAGTTTAGAGTTAGAATTTGTGTTTCTTTTTTCTTTTCTCACGTTTTCTCAGCAACCAAATGGGTTCAGTGAGTATGGTTAAAAAGTTTGATCCTGTTTTCCTTTTTGTTTTTTTGGGTGATGAACCTTTTGGTTTCTAAGAGTAATAACTTTTTTTATCAAAAAAGAGTAATAACTTTTTGTGGCAAATTTTACTAAAATATCTGATGTTCCACTGCTGTCCTGTTTGGAGGTTTATTATCTTTCACCTTTAGCTTGAATTGGTTTCTTTCACATGCTGATGGGTGTTTGAACTTTCCAAGAAAATTAAGGCTCCGTTTGGAATAAAATTTGTTTGAACTTTCACATGTTTGAATTGGTTTAATAAAATGTATTTTGTTCTTATCATATTATTAAGCAGCATGACAATCTCTTTCATCATGTTTGGCAAGAAAGAAAATCTCTGGCAGGATTTAGAAAAAAGAAAGGAAAAAAAAATGAAAGTTTAGCCTAAGCATCAGCCTTCATTTTCTCGATCAAATTGGCAGCATCTTGAACAATTTGGATGTTCTGTGCCACTCCAAACTTCTCCTCCAAAGGTTTAATGGGTTCCAGCTTATCCTTAGTAACAGTATAGAACTGCACAAGGCAATACAAGGCCCAGGTTTGACTGAAATTAAGAACAACTGCCAGGATAGCTGCAAGCACATGACAAAAGAAGAGTTTCAGGGCATTACTAAAAACAACATATAAGTTCAATACTATACATTACCTATTGCATAGTTTGGAATAAGAAGGTTGAAAAGACCATAAATACCCACCCCCTGACCACCAATAAACACATGCTTTTTTTCCTTCTAAATTATATTCTATTTCACATTAAACAAAATTTGCGTTCCAATATAGTGCTTTGTCTCTGTAGGCCAGAAATAAAATAAAATTTTAGATGCATCAGGGGAGCATTCAAGGTATGTTTAGAAGCATCAGGGGATTATCAGGTCAACCTAGATGCCACTCCCCTTAACAACTTCAAGTTACATTTGTAAGATAATAATTCAAAATCACCGAATAACCACCAAGTGGAAAATAATACATTTAAGTTCAGCCAATAAATTTAGTTGTTAAATTTAAGCAAGAAACTAGCATGACATGAAACATGAACAGAATCAGCATCTTACCCATATCTCCAATCAAATTTCCTTCTCCAAACCCCAAAAATTCAAGAAAGATTGCCAATAGTGCACAGATAATCTTCAGTATCATCTGAAATACAGATGTTTCAGTGAAGCAAAGCAGTTAACTAAAGGCAGTTAACTTCTCCTCCAATTGCCATTCCAAACTTCTCCTCCAAAGCCATCATTATCTCAACCTGTTTTCCAAACTAATGATTGAAGATGAATATTTCTTTTTTCCCAAACTTGCTCTAAATATGTATAGAGTATAAGTGAACAATTGGACTTTGGTTCAATAGGCTTACCAAAGTAAGAGAAAAGATAAAATGATAGACTCATAACTAGTTAATATTAAACCATCTTATAAATGATTCATAATTAATATATATAATTACATACTAAAATTGTAATATGATCATAATTAATAAATTAATCTAACATTAGGCACCAAAAGAATTATTATTTGATTGCCATGTCTATTAAAAATATGTAAGTTCAATTGAACTTTAACTTTTAATGTGAAAGTAAGTTATATATATACATAGATTGTGGAGGATATACCATGTCTCCTCATTTGTAGCCATATTTAGGTTCAATTAGTAGAAGAATTTTGTTGTACGATACATATTTATTGTCAATGCTAAATTTAACATAATTGATTATTCTTATCTCATTCTTATGTAGTTAACTTTATTAACATGTGATATTGAATATTTATGTTTATGATATTAAAGTTCAATAAAGGATTCGTTATGAAAATCTTATAATTTTTTATAAACTTTTATTTGTTTGTCGTTGTCTTATGGTTTGTGATCTCCATCAGCTTAGCTTTGTATCAACTCGACTCTAATTTCGATTACACCCCTAATCGTGTCTGTTCCTACATTACTCAATCATGAGTGAGAATAGAACCGGATGTACCAAAGGTTGACAAATGGCTTTCTTAATCCGTATTGGTCGGGCTTAGGCTTACTGGGCCGAGAAGATACATTGTTGTCCTAATGGATGCATGATTTATTGGGGGGACGATTTGAATAAGACTCTTTGTAGGTTCTGTGACCATCCACGTTTCAAGAAAAACGACAACACTGATGGAAAAGGGAGAAAGAAAACCGACGTGCCCTTCAAGAAAATGTATTACTTTCCTTTGAAGGATCGGCTTCTTAGATTATATTCATCTAAAGCCACTGCTAATGAAATGAGGTGGCATGCAGAACATGTAGTCGAGGATGATGTAATGCAACATCCTTCCGATTCTATTGTTTGGAAGCACTTCAATGATGTTAACCCTGATTTTGCAAAAGAAATTAGAAATGTAAGGCCCTACTGCACGCATCGGTTTCAACCTTTTGGCCAATCCGCAACAATAATTAAGGCCGGCCTCGTTATCGTGACTGTATAATCTACTCCATGGTTATGTATGAAGGATACATCCATGTTATTAACTATTCTCGCTCCCGACCTCTAACTTAAAGACAAGTTAGATGTGTACTTACAACCACGATACATGAGTTTAATCTATTATGGAATTATAATACATTTGACATTTCTAATCAAAATTTTCGGGCTATGAAGCAGCGATTGATGTGGACTATTGACTTTCCTAATGATTCAATGTTATCCGAATGGTCAACAAACAGGATTCGTTGGTCATCCTTATTGTATGGAGGACTCCGGGGATTCCTTCGCACTAAATAGCAGCTGCAAGGAAATCGGGTTTGACAATCATAGGAAGTTCCGAACTCGATAATCCATTTAGACGTAATAAGAGTGCATTTAAACAAAATTGCGACTTCCGTAGCGCACCTCCACGATCGTGTTCGTAGATACTAAGCATAATCGATCATCTAGGTTTGAAGAAGGTGATCAAGTCGATGCTTATGACATTAATGTAGGGATTAGTCAATCATGTGGTCGAGAAAACGCAGCGATATTCTGGATTTGCCATATCGAGCTTCTAATCTAATTCACAACCTTGATGTCATGCACATTTGAGAAGAATGTGTTCGAAGCCAACTCTGTTTAATACAATGTTCAATATACATGGTAAAACCAAAGACACTTTGTCAAGGCAAGAACTCAATACCTATCATCTGAGGCCTAACTTGATCAATTGCCTTCAATGGGAAAATTACCCTAAGGCTTGCCACTTCTGCATACAATAGGCTAAGCATGAGTTGTTCGATTGGTTAACAAAATTGAAATTTCCGATGGTTACGTGTCTAACATGGGTGATGTGTGGATAAAACAAGATCGAGAAGAATTGGAATGAAAAGTCACGATTGTCATGTCTTCATGCAGAGGTTGATGCCTATAGCATTTCGGGAACTACTACCTGCTAATGTGTGGAAGGCTATCACCGAGCTTAGCTTGTTTTTTAAAAGTCTAACTGCAACAGTAATTACAAATGAAGACATGGCCATACTTGAATCTGACATCCCAATTGTTTTATGCAAGTTGGAAAGAATATTCCCTACAAGTTTTTTTGATTCTATGGAACATCTTCCAGTTCACTTGCCCTATGAGGCACGACGCAGGCTGCAATTCATGGATGTATCCAGACCCGAGAGGTTAAAACCTAACTTGTAAATCATAATGGTCAATAACCTTGAATTAGTGCATGTGTCTTGCATACCATATCATTTTATAGGTATCTTCTCGAAATTGAAGCTCAATATCGTGGAATAAGGCATGTGGAAAGTTCTCAATATGCAATGCATATCTAGTCGATAAGCATCAAGTAATTGTCTATATTATTTCGAGGATCATGTACAAACAAAAGCAAGGGTTATGGCTCGAAATTATGAAGGTGGTGGCGATTATATTCCATCAGATGATCCTTTAAACCTATCAATTTTCAAATATACAGAAAATCACTTCGTCATTCCGTAACGAGACATATGACTTAACAAGAATATATAAGGCAATTTCATTCCACATTTTCGCTTAACCGTGGAAGTTGAACCATATGTCAGTTAATTTTTTATGAGTCAAACATTCATATATTATATTGTTTACAACTCGATTATATTTTGACTAACACATCCAAAATTCTATCAAACAACAGGATTTACACTGATATGTTGCAACACCTCAATCCAAACATAACAAATACAGAAATTGATGCTAAACTTGAGATGGACTTCATATTCGTTCAAAGCATATGCAAGCCTTCTTTTTCTCACCCTATCAATTAAACTTAATATTATTAACATGTGTAAAATACCTATATACTATTGTTCCAAGCAGAAGATCCAAACTCCAGTATCCATAACAACTTCATACAAGATCTCGCAAAAGGTCCATTAGAACCGCAAAATATATAATGACTATTTTGTAAATGGATACAAGTTTCACTACGCCTGGACGTGGTGCAAGTAAAATGTCAATAAATAGTGGGTTTGGTATCAAAGGCCAAAATTATATCCATAATGCGATCGATTGGTATGGTCGGGCTAAGAGAAGTAGTGGAAGTGGAATATCTTAACTGGCCAATTAAGCCACGCTTCATGCGAATGGTTTGATCCTACTCCCTAATACGGGTATAAGAGTTCATCAGCAATACAACATTGTTGAGATAAACCATAGAAAACGATATGACAAGTACATGAACCCTTTGTTCCGCAATGCAAGCAAATTTCAAGTATACTTTGTTCATACCTAAGTTTGGTAAAAAGACAAAGTCGACCGTGGGTCGATCAAAATCAAACCAAGAGGAGTTGTTGTGATGCCAAGAAGCTAAAGACTACGTGATGTGCAAGAACCTCCCGTGATTTCAAGAGGAGCAATTGAAATCCATAATAACAAATTAACAAGAAGATCAATGCAGGACATTAAATGATCCAATAGTGACCCAAGATATTATGGAAGAAGAAGAAGAAGAAGAAGAAGAAGAAGAAGGTTAAGAGTTATAAATCGTAGTTCATCTAATCTCGCAGGATCTAATTGGATTTAAATGATAAGGAATGAAACCGATACTAATAAAAGAGGTAGTTGTAAATAATAATGTTATAGTACAAGTGTTCGCTTGTTAATTGTCTTTTTTTTTAATGAGGATTAATTAGGATTTAAATGATATGAATGAAACTAGCAATGAATAAATAGGTAGTTATAGTTGAATAATGTTATACTACAAGTGTTTAGTTGTTGATTGTCTTATGTTTTGAATTTTTTCATTTAGTATGAGGGGTCGAGGTCATGTTGGAAGTATACCCATGAGGGATAGTCGAGGACGAGGCACTAGAAGGGTCATTCTTCATCTTCAAGATCTACTCAACATTACCGCCAAGATCCGCATCCACTATCGCACCACTTCAAGTACGTAGACAAATATTTCAAGCACGTCAACATTTGCTGGCCCAAGCACATCTACATCTCCTATCACACAGACTGGTCCGTCTAGCTCTCTCAGACCCTCCATAGAGATACCTCGAACATCCCACTCTCCAGGATTAGGCCTCGAATCACAACCACATACTCCTATCACGCTTGGTTCAAATTCCAACGTAGGAAGCAGCTATATGGGTAGTCGTAAGAGAATACGAGTGCATGATGGGAGGTGAGACATTTAATACTATCTTAATTTACTAGTTAATGAAGCTTTATGTTAAATTAATACTAGACATTTATAATTGCAAACTTCGTTGAGTCACATGAGATGTCATCTCTGATATGTCGATTCAGAGACTTCATAAAGATGGATACAGGAAAAGTGGTGCCACGAGAGGTTCAAGATCTATATCGGGGTGAATTTCGTAAATAAACGTTTAGGTTGCTAAAACTTGTGGTTAATTTAAATTTTAATAAAAGTGAAATTGCTCGTAATTATGTTTGAGATATTTCGATGTCGATAGATTGAAAGGCTTGATAATTTCAAATTGATGTTGCTCGATTATGCTTTTTAAGTTGTATATATTGAGAATTGTCAAATAACGCGAATGCGAAGTTGATATGAATTGGTGGATTTATTGAGAATTTGATGAATATACATTGAAAAATATTGTAGGTAATTTCGATAATGCACTTTTAAGGGAGACTACAAATATATATATATATATATATATAGTAGTATATATATATATATATATATATATATATATATATATATATATATATATATATATATATATATATATACGTTTGAGATATTCAATGCTGATATGATTGAAAATGCTTGATAATTTCAAATTGATTTTGTCTGACTCGCTTTTTAAGTTGTATTTATCGAGAATCGTGAAATGTACATTGAAAACATCAGACAAGAGACTCTACCGATTTTTTTTCTAAAGTCCCCGTATGTTGACTAATATATATTATAGAAATACTATGAGTGGGAGGATGCCTGAATGGGATTATTAAGAAATCGCGGGAGCAAATACAGGTAAGTAGATACTCTGATATGCTTCATCGTTGAGAAAGCGAAAAACGCATTTCAGGTTCGATGGAGATGTGTGGCAGAGTTGGCAAAGATTTCCAAGGGAATGGATGCCTCATTCCCAATCGGGAGCAAGAGAGCGTTAATCAAGAAATCACACAGGTTGAGATCGGCGGACTGTGGTGATCCGGAATGTCACGACACCGCGGTCCATCTAGTCAGAGAACACAAGACGGATTATAACAATTTTTTTTTCTTTCATTTTTTAAAATTATCCCAATTTCTGTATATCTAAATATCTAATGTGTTTATTTCAGGAAATGAAGGAGGGTGCCCCACCGAGCAAGGTACGACTCTTTCATGAGACCCATATGAGGAAAACTCCAGAGGGATCGTAGAATTATATTGATCAACGTGCAAGACAAGTGGGAGTAAGTGTTTAAAACCTATCTATATTCTAACTAAGAACCTGAATACATTACGACGCTTTGTTTCGTGAGAAGATAATGAGCTAATTGTTGCTAACTCAAGATGAATCGAAACCAAGTTCCTTTGACATGTGAAAGATGAGGACTAGATATTCCTACAAGCTGCTGAGGCTTCATCACATGCAAAATACATGTATGGGACAGTCGAATAAATATCCAAATTTTTGCATTTGATGCTCTACATCCTCGCACCCTCGAGGCGCCTCATCTCAAATTAGAGAGCTTGAGTCAAGACAACTCAGCCATAAGGAAGACAGAGCCACAAAGAACATTCAATCCTCCTCGACGCGAGACTTCAAACCCAGGAGACGATACGCCGCATGACGGAGGTGTGATGACGGAGGAGAGAGCGAGGTTTCGAGCCGCCGCTTCCACCGGGAGGAGCCGGCACATATCAAACACACGCCACCGCATATTTAGTCTCGAAGATAATACGTTTTTTAACGTTTATTACTTGCTGCTTTTTTAACATTTGAATCTCTACTCGATATTTAACGCTTAATACTTCTGCGTCGCTTTCTTAACATTCTAATTCCTCAATCTCTTGACTTTTAATGTTTAATACTTTGTGTTTTTAAATTTAAATGATAAATATATTTAAACTTATCATATATATATATATATATATATATAACCACAATTAAACTTATTAATATATAAGTAATAATTAAATTTTATGAATATCAGTTGGTTCTCTGCCATCAAAAGGGGGGTTATCTTAAATCTTAAATAATAAGGTTAAGATTATATATCTAGTATGAATATTGTTCCTTGCATCATAATCATGCTGTTTTCAGAAGCTCATAACAAGGACCTTAGGTTTGTTGCCTACGAATAACAGGATACATGACGAAGTTCCGAAAATTACAAATGGGATCAACTTCGTACCCAATACAACAGCAATATTACCCGTACTGGAACTGAAGGTATACCTCCTGCATGCCTGTTGCAAACTAGAAGCACTTCAGAAAAGCTTTTAAAATATTCTAGTGAAGACAAAAACAAATGTTCGAAATAAAAGATAGAACAAAGGTCCTGGCACGTGAAAATTAGCTAATTAATAATGCCCCAAGACCCATATGATTTCTGTTGTACAAACAATCATCAATCACTGCATGACGATTGTTAGTAAGTGACTGGGAAAGGAAAAAGATCTGTGGGCCACAGTAGTGCCCTCAATGGTGGCAGTTTTGAACCACTACCAATGTGGGTTGGCACATCAGTATATATGCATGCGTGCGTACGTATAACTGTTGGGAAAATAATTCGTATCCCCATCCAACAAATTTTAATTTTCATTATTTTTGTTCCTTATGTAATTATTTTTACACAAAAACACATTTTAATGAAATCAAAATAAACCATTTATGTTATACTTTGTCACATTTGTTTGTCTCAAAGGCGAACCCAAAGTCCCACATTACAGAGCTGTTAAGTATTACGGGTTGATAAACATAAACAAATATCCGATTAGTATATGATGCCTTTCAGAGAAGCGCAAAAATAAAACACTATGGCTTAGGACTTAAAATGAACAAGATCATATCACGCGTAGCGACGTAGTCCATTAAAATTTGTAAATGCGAAGATCAGAGAGTTGGGTTCAAGTTTAAATAAAAACGGCAGGATGATGTGGCATCCGAACGCGCATTAAAATAGCGAAATTCGGGAAAGCTTGTTAGAACCATGCATTAAAATTCGATATTTCTACCGAAATATCGATTTAAATATCTGGATATCTACGATGAACCGCTATAACTCCAGAATGGAAAATCGCTTGAGGGAAAAATCGAAAATTCGTAAATTTCGCGATATTTCGCCGAGAGAGTCGCAGATCGGATCAAATTTCAGGCTAAATTTCTGGGCTATAACACACGCGCTGATCGATTTCGCTTCAAAATATCAAAGATATATCGAAAATATCTATGAAATATCTGAGATATATAGGAAATATCGGTAAAATATCTGGTGATATATCGGGATATATCTAAATATATCCAAATGACCAGACTAAATCCTAACTCATCCAACGGTTACATCGATCCGAACGGTTTAAAGAAGATCTAACGGTCATATTTGCACCAAAATTAAATCCAACTACTATAATTAAATTACAAAAATATTTTGACCATCCAACGGTTATTTTGACCCCAAAAAATCTATAAATACCTCTAAAATCATTCAATTTGATCACACCTTCTATCAATATCCAATCTTCATTTCACTCCAAAAATTTTCTTTGTGATATCTCTTAAATAACTATATATTAGTTTAATTTGATAATTTATATGATTATTTCATATTTTAAATTAGTTAATTTAGTAATAATATATTAATAAATTAACATTTCATGTTCGTTAATTTTTAAAATAAAGTTATATATTAGTTAATATCGTGTATGCATATTATAAATTTATAGTATTATATGAAGTTTTCATATTTTAAATTAGTTTAATTTTAGTAATAATATATTAATAAATTAATTTTTCATGTTAGTTAATATTTGAAACGAAAGACGCTTACGAACCCCGAACCTATCCATGGAGAAGTTGTATGCCACTGCCATTTATTCAGCCATACGCTCGACCTTATAATCAATATTATCTAACACCATGTCTTAGTATGAGTATCGCCTTACCAAGATTCGCTACTTTATCCATCAAACGCTGCAGAATCGGGAGTCACATCAATCTTTATTTTGATTTTAAAAACTCATTGCAATATATATATTTGATTATTAATGTCATTTTTACACTTTTAGAAAATATTTTTATGAATTTCAAAGTATTTTTGTTAATTTTCGATATATCAATATTCATAAAAAAATATCCACCGATATATCTCCGATATATCCGATATATCTATAAAATGTAAGTACCGATATATCCATCGAAACCGATATTTCCAACCTTGGTTAGAACTATTACATGATTAGCCCTCGAGCTGCATGGTACTTCACATAAGACAGAAGTCTTCCAAAAGCGACGCTCACATAAAGCATGTCTCTTTCACAATTTAGTTGAACTTTATTCTACGTAGTAAAAAGATATGGTGTCATAGCTTGAGGATCGTCCATCAACGGAGGATGGTTTGAAGTCATATTATCCCATATATAGTGAAACGTGATAGGAAACTTGCATTGCAGAGATATGGCTTGTCTTAGGCTCAGGCAAAAAATTTATCATGTGTTTCAGCTTAAAGAAACTAAATATCACAAATTGATGCAGATTATTAACACACAGAACTGGCTGCAAATAACAGTGTTACACTATTTGGTACAACATCTTTTGAACCACTGGCATAACAGAAAATGTTTCCCTTTCATTGTTGAACAGCTGAAGGAAACTATATGGTGAAGAATTGAGTCGTTTACAATGCTTCTTGTCGCATTAATATTAATTAATAATTCAGAATTAAAAGGTTCTAAAACATACTTCATAAGTTAGAAAATCAAAGCACACCATAGCTGCAAAGGTAATTAAACAAAGCCAAGCACATCATAGCTATAAAGGTAATTAAACAAGCAACCGATACTGATAACTAACACTAACAAGATTCCATGCACTTCACTCAAAAGTGAATAACCACAGCATCAACTTCAAGCACAGCTACACCAGCACTAGAATTAAAGAAATAAGTCCCGGTGTCAGTAATTCTTCGGGCCAGCCGGAAAACACCAGTGCCGCCGACAATGGACATCTCACGGCGGGGATGGCTGGTGGGGTTCCGGCCGAGAATGGTCAGAGAGCTGCCACTATATTCCCCATTATTGAACACGACGGTCCAGGCCATGAGAAGACTCAACTCGTCCAACCCGGCCGAGGCGTACAGCCCCTGCCCACGCCCCACCAGCTTGGTAGTCAGTTCCGGCCCTTCCGTCAGTGGGTCGTCCATGATGTTTACGAGGCCGAAGGTGGGGATTTGAGCCAGAGGCGGCTTGAGCTACTTGCACTGCCGTCGGATTCTTCCCGGAGGTTATTTCGTGGTGGTAGAAGTGGAGGCGGGTGGTCTTCTTCTTCGCTTGTCGGCGGTTGCTGAGCCATTCATCAGCTTCATTGGCGGCGGCCATGGCTAGGGAGAGAAGGATGAGGAAGAAAGGAAGCTTCTCCATGTGATTGATTGATGTTCTGTGTGGGGAAAATGGGGAAGGTGATGGTGGGTTTTTATAGGGGAGGAAAGGAGAAAAGAAGAGTTTGGAGTTGCAGACTTGCTGGTGGGTGGATGAATGGTGATGGATTACCCACCATTGCATGCGGCTATTCCTTTGCAGGACACAGTGATCATGGTTCAGATATGAGCTGGGGAAAATAATAGTTGTTATGAATGCCGATGTAGGAGAATATATATGAATTCAAGTACGAAGTATAATAAATATAAAACAGAGAGGGTTTTGAGGCTAATTATGTCTATATCTACGGATGAAGTGAATCTTTGCACTATTTTTAAAACCGGAGTATAGTATTATATCAATGCATTACGGTGATTAAAAAAAATCACAAAATCACTAAACCACAATACTAAAAAAATACATTATACATCATAAAACTTATAATCGCAAAAGCCCTTACATCTTTGCCCACACCTAATAACATCATCCTTATCATAACTTTTTCCTCTATTGATTCAAATTGTTTATATGGATATTCTTAAAAGTTTTCCTTATAATAATATAACAATTATAAATTATCTTATAAAACATTTTTTACCAAAAAAAGAATTACTATAAATTAGAAATTTGTGAAATATTTTAACAATAGTAATTAGTTTCCGGAATGGGAATGGCATTTTATTCCCTTATACAAAATGGAGAGTCCTTGAAATATCCATGTATACCAAAGTAAGCTCGGAGAAATGATTGTACACGCAAATTTTTGTTCGAGAAAAGCTTGATTTGAATCTCGAAGGGATTTGGGTCATGGTGTACCCTAGATCATGGGAATACCAGGAGTCTTGTTATGATATGGGCCTTCTAGTGATTAATGTTTTAGCTTTGACTTGGGTCATAAAATTTGAGTGGAGAAACAAACTTGGAGATGTTTTTATTTTATTTTATTTTTTTTAACATCTATTCATTTTACATATTATATTGTAGTTCTTAATTTTGAATTTGATTTTAGCTCTAGGACTCCCTGGGTCCTAGTTCCTCATTCTGAATTCGCTTGGTTTCCAGGACTCTCATTCCACCTCTTACCACTTGAATTGCACATCAAGAGCACTTAAAGCATGTTAATGTCGATAATTTAAATACACCTTGATGAAGTTTAAGTTATGTAAAATAACATGATCTAGTTATCAAATGGATATATGGATTAATACAATATATAATATGGAATTTGAACACATAAAATCCTTTCGTTTCTTAATCATTTTACATTAATTATAGTTAATTTTAAGACTTAGGTGGTGTTTGTTTTGTTTTGGCCTTTAGCTGAAAGCAACTTGTTTATCATTTAATGTGTTTGTTTTTTTAACTTTTTATGACTTATTCCAGAATTTTTAAATTTTTGATTGAATAGTTTTTTCTTACTATTTTTTTTAATGCTTTTTCTATTAAAAACTAGATATTTATATAAGAGAAAATCATCCAATTGAAACTCACATAATTCATTTCATGCTAATTAAATAAAAACATACGTGTTTTAAATTTTTATTTAATAATTTATTTTCTCAAATTTTAGATAAAAATTACAAGAATAATTTTTTTAGAAAAAAAAAAAAAACTAAATACTTGATTCTATTAATCACTATTAAGACCACAAACAAAAGTTCTATTTAGTGTTAAAGTAAAAAAAACTTATAGTCACAGTAATATTATTCAATAATTCGGATTTATTAGAAAAGCCACATCATAAGAAAAGCCAATCAATCACATGCATCATAGGAAAAGCCAAAAACATCATACTATCAAGTGATTATTATATTATTATATTTATTTTGTACTCATGTGGACTAAAATTTGTATTTTCCTTAGGATTGTACTTGTATTTTTCTAGGGTTATATACTAGCCTATATAAGGTCTCCTCTTATACTTGTAATTTCATACTCGACATAAAGCACTCGCCTTCTTCACGCCAGACAGAGCGCGCCTCTGATTTTTTCCACGCCTCACTCTGCCTGTACATTACAACCACCGATAGCCTTCTTTTTCCTGAACACCACCGCTTGGCCACCGTCCCCAACTCCGACCTCGCTGACTTTGCTACGTAGGGGTCGACGTTGACCGAAAATTCACCAGTGAATTATAACTTATTTTCGCCCCGATTCCATTTTTTATGTCTCGCTTCGATTCCTAATTTTGATATGCCAGGTGATGAGATTTCTCGTCCGATTAATGTTATTTTTAATAGAGATAATTTTGCCTAGTGGTCTCAAGCCATGTGTAGTTATCTCAAAGGCCGCAAGTCAGGGCTTTATGTCTCCGGGCAGACCGTCCCATTCCGCAACGCGGACAAAGGAAACCGATTCTCGCCTATGCCATCTCTGGACAGGATCGGGAAAGTGCTAATCATCATATCATCACCGGCTTCGCACAAATCTATTTCATCCATCGGCTGATGAGTTCGCAACATTGATATTGCCAAATAAGCTCGGGACTTGACGGTTATTCGTGATGTCGGACTCCGAAAGTGGTGCTTGCAACTTCAACTCACATGTAACTTTACGATTCGCCGTAGAACCAAAGTGAGCTGATCACTCGTATATCACGCCGATCGAAATCTATTCGGGATCAATTGACTGCATCCAATCCAGCCTCTTCCACTACCGACACCAAATCGGGTTTATGTTCAACATGAACAAGGACGATCAAGCCATGAATGGGCTCGTGATGAACTTGAATTAGCCGTAAGTCATATTTCCATCAGGATCCTTACCAACAACCACAAGCTATTCATAAGTTAGTTGGATAATGAGATCCGTTTTTTACTGAACCCGCCTCTATCCAGACCATGGTTCGCCGGCTCCAACCATCACAAGCTACATCGTTACTCCTGTTTTTCCCTCTGCCAGTTCACCTACCTCTGTTTCCAAAGGCAAAGGGAATAATATCAGACGACATAACAATAAGAAGTCTCTTCTTATCTATAGTTTCTGTAAGAACAAAGGTCATTCTATTGAAACCTGTTACACTCGTCAGCGTATTCTTCAGAATACTGCTGCTTTGAGCCAGTCTGAATTATCAGCTATGGACTCCCATTTCAAGTTTGGTCCCGCCTCATCTCTCTCTATAGTAGATCTATAGGATATGGTTAATCAGGTTCATCTTCCATCTTCCAGTGCATCCAACACTGCTCTTTCTACGATATCAGGTACATCTCCCACGTGGATTCTTGATTCTACTTGCTGCAATCATATGACTTCTTTTCCTAATGTTGTATCTTCACACACTTCTACTTCTCTCCCTACCATATACACTACAAATGGTTCTCCTATGCATGTCTCATCCTGGTAATGTTTCTACACTAAATTTTGTCCTGTTTCAATGTTTACCAGATTCCTAAACTCACTCATAATCTTCTTTCTGTTGGGCAACTCACTGAACTTGGTTTTTCTTTAACATTTTCCTCTACTGATGTGGTTGTGTAGGATTCTCAGACGGGACAGATCATTGGGACCACCCGTAAGGTCGGAAGGTTGTTTGAGCTCATCTTTCTTCATTTACCGTCCTCTCGTCTCTCTCGTCATTGCCCCTGCAGCAAGAGTACTTTCTTGCTTTATGGCATTCTCGCCGGGTTTGCATCTATCTCTGTGAGTTAACAACTAGTTTCTAGGTTTGTTGGGGTTTGGTTTAAACACAGAACTGATCCATGCCTTGTCAATTTGGCAAACAAACCCGCTTTACCATTTAATAACGTTGTTTCTCATGCTCTTTCTTCTTTGATCTATCGCCCTGATGCACGGGGCCCCTCTCCCCTTTCTGCATCTGAAAAATTGTTACTTTGTTGTTATCACTACAAGAAAAAATGCAATTTTGACATATATTATCTTGACTTATGACAATATATGTCATTATTGTGTATTTAAATTAGCAATTATGGACATATATAACTTAATAAAGCAATAATGACATACATAAAACTTGTCCATGATTTCAGGATGATGGAACCTTGACTTATGACAATATATGTCAATATTGTGTATTTAATTACGCACTATCTCCCCTTTTTTGTAAAGAAGATTCCCTCTCCTCCTATTTTTCAAAAGACCGCCAATTTCCTCCTCCTTTTTTTTCACATCATCAGCATCTCCAAGAGGCCCACAAACCTCTCAAATTTGTCACCACCACCGCGCATTTCTCCCGCCCACGGCCGCCGACCCCCCGCAACCGCCCGGCTCCAAACCCACATGATCTGGGCCGACGGCTGCCTCGTGACGCCGGCCGGAGACGGTGTCTAAAGGCGAGACTGCATCCAAAGGATAGACCGTAGTCGAATCTTAGCGCAAGGGGAGCAAGCAAGATTCATGAAAGGCATAGTAGACGTTGAAGTTTAACAAAACCACCCATGAAAGTGCACACGACGGGAACTGGTGTTCGAGGAAACAACCCTGGCCTAGATCTCGAGGAAGGTGCCGGCTAAGGGTTCAGAGGCGTGGAAAGTAATCCAAATGGACTGATTTCTTTTTCTTTTTTGGTTCGGAATTTGAATTTTAATGAATTGGATTTTATGGTTTTCACGGAACCATTGTGTTTTAATCGACAAAGTAAGATCGGGGGAGACTCGCTTTCATTGAGTAGTGGTCGAGGCAAGAGATTTCAAGAACATGGCTGTTGGATACAAACAACGTTGATGTGAATGCCGCTAATATGTATGGTGTAGTTGTTGGGAATACTCCTATGAGTTTGTGATTTTACTTTATTTTGAGACATTCCGATGAGACGAATGTTGAAGAAATGAGATTCATGTGCTTTCGAACGTCCTTTTGTTGTTGTTTGTATAAGAATTGTGCTCAACATGTTCATGTGTATGTATGTAGCAATTATTAGTGAATGAATGCGCTATGCTTTGATGAAATTACTCAAATGAGATATCTTTGTATATATTCTAATTATTCGAGGTCGTTTCTTTTGTTAAAGAATGAATGATCGAAACCGCATGTGATTATGCTTTGGCTGGCTAATACCATGGCATTGGCAGGCAAATCATAAATGAGCGAACAATTGAATGTATCATGATCGATCTCCTAGATTACAATGTTTTGTAAGTATTTGTTGATGCTTTATACATGTTTTTAAAGCCAATGGTATTTCATGTTTTTCGATGGTGCACTCCAAGGCTTGCTCGACATTGGTTTCATATTCAAGGAGGGATCTTTAGTTTGATTTTATTACTATTGCAGAGGATTTCTTTTTTGAAATCTGGAAGGTGAGAAATTGGGGTTTGGGTTTTTTATATATCTTCTTGAAATGGGTAGGCTAGGTTTGAGAAGAAAACTTCAGTTTTTTTCTCCTTCGGATTATAAGAGTGGGTAGGTTAGGATTTTTGAGTTCTTACATTCTTATTTTTCATAATGATCTATTTGTTGGGTTTCTTATAAAATGGTTTCCTCCTTCTATGCACATTTTCAGAATGACTTGCTCGAGCTTATCAAATGGGTTCTTCTTCCTAGTCTTGTTTGTGAGAAGAAGCGTAACAAGAATGAGGGTGAGGAAATGATGACAAAGAAAGGAGGGGCAAGAAAGAAGGAAGACAACAACCTCACCACTCTGCCCAAAGTTGTTAAATATGTGAAGGGCCTAGACGGTATGCTTGCACCTCATGGTTTCTCGCCTAATGATTTCTTTATTTTTGGTTTCGAGGTTAATAAACATGCCCCTCGTTTTCTGCTTTGGTTTCCTATTTTGGTTTTGGTTTCGATTACTGTTTTTCTTCTTTTGAAAATTTTTAGTTAGACATGATTCATGAGCAGCAGAAGAGGCTCTAGACTCTTTGTATTCTCTTATTAGACTGTTATGAAATAACTAGATGGTCTCGAGGAAACAAGGGAAACAAAAATGTAAAAGAAAATGGTTTCTCAATGTGGTCAATTCACCACTTTCACCTCAGCAAGGCTGAACCCCACTTGTCCTCTACAGGCATAAATCTAGATTCTCGACCACCGCTTCCATGTAGCCCCAAGAACTGCTAAACCTGAGTTCTGACGAAAAGTTAGCGCTCGTCCGGGTTAGAGACACAAATCGAAATTTGCACACGTGGCGCGAAAATTTCACACCCATGAACAGTAGTGCGAAAATTCGCACTATGAACCGGTGCGGTAATTCGCACCCATGCGAAAATTGCACCCATGCAACCGGTGCGAAATTTCTGACCCATGAACAGTAGAATTTTCGCACCATGTGCACGCCTTCCAATTTTGGGCGCATCTAACTCAAACGACCATAACTCTTCTCATCCTAACTCCGTTGAGGTGTTCTCGACTCCATGGAAAGCCCATTGAGTCAAGCACCTAGATTTATGCCTGTGGAGGACAAATGGGATTCACAACCTTGCTGAAATTTGAAAGTAGTGAACCGGACCCTGTTCAAACCAGTTTTCTTTTTCTGTTTTTGTTTCCCTTGTTTCCTGAGACCATCTAGTTATTTCATAACAGTCTAATAAGAGAATACAAAGAGTCTAGAGCATAACAGAGCATACATGGATAAGTGATACGATATGAAATACTCGAAATGTTATGCGAAGAAAAGAATGAATGATGTAAATACACATAAATGATATGAATATATGAATACACTAATGAATAGGATAAAAGTATGATATGACAAGACAAAA
>JAEQBH010006045.1:0-89815 GCA_016808115.1 Tetrastigma voinierianum | reverse complement strand
GTCTATGGATACCCCGGCCGTCTGACATGCCCCGATAATCTCACCTCGATAAGCGAAATTCACATTTATTTGAATTTGGCATACAATGATGTTCTCTCGAGTCACGGAGAACAATCTCAGCGGCCATATGATCCTCCTTAGACTTGGAAGGTAGATGAGATTAATCGTCACGAAAACCACAGCGAGTCTAGGTAGGGCTGAATACCTATCGCAAGATCCATGAATGTCTGATGGAGCATTAAGCTCGTCAGAAAACGTCACATGAACTCGAAATGCTCATACGCATCCTGAATCGTCTTAGGGATATACGCACTCCTGACACCGATTGATAAGTAGCAAATTCAAGTCTATCTTGGATGAACCGCGCCCTTCTCAATTGATTAAACAAATTATCATTCCGTTGCAAAGGGTACCTATTCTTGGTAGTAACCTTATTCAACTGCTGGTAGTCAATACATAGCCGAAGGGTCTTGTCATTTTCTTCAACTAAACCTTCCGACGAGAAAAGTGCTGAGTCTAATAAAACCACGTCATTAATTCTCTTTGCAATTGGATGTGAGTTCTTGCAACAGCAAGTGTCATTCTATGTGAGTCATAGAAATAGGTGATATACCAGGGTGCAACTCAATAGCGAAGTCAAATCCTCTGAAGGTAATCTGTAGTTCATCGAGAAAAATATGCTGTACTTGCAAACCACCGGGTAGACTGGCTTTCATGTCTCTTTCGTCCTCTGAACAAGGCTTACTAGCCAACCCATCAATTGCTTTCGTGCCGTAGAATCATACGATTCGGGGTAAAACATTGTCCCTTTATCCTTGAAACATAACCTGAGCATTATCTTGTGTGTAGCGGTAAATCCTCCTACGATCCACGATCAATGTGACTCGGTGTCTTGTCGGCCGATCGTCCGAGATGACATCAAACTCCCGAACATGTCCATGACCTAGGTCCGCCGGTGAGTAGAATCACGAGATCTCTAACTCCGCGATCGACATATCTTATCAACCCTACTTTAGTTTCTAGGAGAACTCACATCTGGCTCTTCCCGGGGTTAACCTCTGGCTGAATCTTTCGCACATGATGCGGCAATGAATGAATGAGATGCAAAATCAAACAATACTCTTACCCTGTAAAAGAGTAAAAATGTACCACGAATGATCGTTGATGCTGGCTCGGTATGAGGTGTGATAGCATAGACAGCCTTTGGTCCCACTGCTATATTGCCACTAGCCTCGACCCATTCCCATGCCTTGGACCACTCCAGGTCGATTGTGAAATGCAAGGGCTTATGCGGCTTCACAGGGCCCAGCGGTTCCACAGCCCCATGGTGGGAGTAAAGAAACACGCGCATTGTGCATGTCCCAGCAGTGGAACTCTCTTTATCCTCTTATGAAACCCCCACTAATCGATGTATATGTTTCCACTAGCATTTTTAGTGTGTAAGTTCGAAATATGATGATTAGTTCTGGTTTTTTACATAATTAAATGACATACTTCAAGGTAAGGAGAAGTCATAACACATCTTAAAGGCAACGCAAGCAATCTTTCGTAGTGTTTTTGATATTTTGGAATATAGAATCATGAATATTGTTATTGTCATGTAAAGGGAAATTTTAGCAGCTATTTAACTAAACATGGTATGAAGGAGAAGAAATGTAAAGACGTATTGGTACTTGATAGTATTGCATATGCTAGGTTGGATGATGATTATGTTGTAGCCATGGAAAAATTGAGGACATTTAATGTTGACTTGGAAAAATGGGTTGAAGAGAATAATCCATAACATTTGGCAATATCAAAATTTAATAAAAAAAACGGTGGGAAAATATGACATCTAATCTTGCTGAATCATTTAGTGATTGGTTGGAGGAGTAAAGTCATTACACAATTTTCAACTTAGCAATGACACAGATGGATAAACTTGCTTAACTAGCATGCAATCATATTGCTGGAAGAGAAAAATGGAAAGCTCCAATTGGCCCACTAAGAAAAAGTTGTAGGAAAATATCATAAAGGAGTGGAATTGATTCATGCTATATCTAATATTTGGTGGTAACATATTTGGCGTATTCAATATTAATGTACATGTACTTGTAAGGCTTAGCGAATGGAGCTGAGAATACCTTATAAGCATGCATGTGCGAAGAAGCCAATGACGAGTTGAAACCAAGATGTTATGAATATATTGATTCATGTTTCAAACCCGATATAAGGTGATATTTATGGACATCTCATTCACTTCCAAATCTTATATGCATCAATTGATGTTAATGGTTGCTCATGCGTGATTCTCGAGGGTCGATTATACCTTCACTCAATACCTCCATCCTTAAAAGAACACTAAGGAGACCAAGATATCATTGAGATAAAGTACCGATTCAATTCCAAAAAGGCATATATTTTGTTCGCGATGCAAACTTGCAGGTCATAATTAAGCATCATGCAAAAATTTATTAAACATTCCATGATTCTGTATTATATATGTTTGTATCATGATGTGGTACTTAGTGAAATCTATTAAACCTGGACATTGCTAGAATACGATTTAGAACTCATTTGTGTACATAGAATTCAACTCTTAAACTTATAGCAACCTCAATCTTTATACATATATAGCTAGATTGATTCATGAATATATTATTGTAGGGGATGGAAATAATATTGACTTATGGTTAGGAGTGATGAAGTAAAAACTCATTGATTTTAATCTATTTTAAGTTAGTATTACAATGTAATTACTTATTTTTGTGCAAAAATATGGAGATTTTACCAAATTTATATTTTGCAGATTTATATAAAAGAAGCTACAATTCCAGTAAAAATCCAGAAGAAAATGAGACTAATGGCCAAACAGCTAGGTCGCGACATACAGTTGAGGTTGTGACAAGGAATTCATCAGTTCAACAGTTTTTAAGTCACGACTTGAGTGATAATGTTGTGACAGTCACGTAAGGCAGGCTTTAAGTGTGTCACGACATCATGTGATCGATCGCGAGAGAAAAATTTAAGGCGCACAAATGGCGTCGCGACGGAGAATGAGGCGCGACAGAAAAGGCAACTCAGTGCGCCAGCGGATAATTGAGGTGGCGGCGAGGAATGGATGGTTGGAATTTGGCCCGACCAAGGTCTCTAATGGAAAAATTGATGTTGCGGCAAAATATAAGGCGGAAGGCACCGTCGAAGTAGCGACATGGTTCATGTTGCGGCATCAAAATAATTTGAATAGTTTAAACATGTTGTGACTAAGTTTTGAGGCAAGCTATGGCAAGAGAACAAGGTAAGAAGGGCCACCACTCAGTCGCGACGCACTTTCTAGGTCGCGACCAGAAAAGGAAGATGAATTGAATAGAAACTATCGTGACTCAAAAATGAGGTTGCGACAAGATTGGAAGAAAGAATGATCGCGACATGCTTTTGAGGTCGCGACAGAAATTGTAGTAAGAAAAGAAACGACCTTGTCGCGACCTAATTTCCATGTCGAGACAAGAAAATAAACAAATCAGCAATTGGAGTCGCAACTTGCACGAGGACAGAAAACAAGATATGATGTCTCAACATGAAAGGGAGGTTGTGACCAAGGATCAAATTGGTTTACAACAGAAATGGTGTATGACCACGAAATTGATAAAAGGAAAAACCCGATCGAAATCGCGACATGAAATTATGGTAGCGGCCTCAGCCTGGAGCGAGAAAAGTTGCCGGCGGCGGATCAAGGTGGTAACGAAGCGGTGTTGCGACAAAAGTATTCGCGACATAATTCAGCAAAGGAAGAAAAAGCCAAGTCGCGACATGAAATTGTGGTCGCGACACAACTACCTAGAAACAAGAAAATGTGGTCGCAACAAAAGTCATCCTCTTGGCAGCTAAAGCGTGGTCACGTGAGAAGCAATTCCGATCGCTATTTTAGCATGATGATTCTCAAGAAACATGATAAGTAAAAATAGACAACAAGATTTCCAAGTCGTGACAACCAACTGAAGAAAATTGCAAAGAACAATGTCATGGGAGGACATCGGTCGCATTCGTATTGCAAAGCAAAGCGAAGAATGTTGCGAAAAGCCACAGAGGACCTGACGGACCTAACAAGTCGCGACATGCTTTGGAGATGTGACCCGAGCGACAAAATTTGGACCATTAAATTTGAAATCCACATGGGCCTTGGAAATTAGGCCCCGATTTCTAGAAATATAAATATAGGGCGTTACGCATCAATAGAGGCTCTTCTGATAAGTTTGGGAATTGAAGAAGACTCAATTGTATAATTTTAGAGTATATTTTTCTTTTCTTTTCTTTTCTTGACTTTTCTTTTCTTTTCTTTTCTGGATCTGAACCAGTAACCTGTTTAGAATGTTGAAGCTGGATTTAATTTTTCACTTTCTTCTCCAATTACTGCCTGAAATTAATGGAATCCAGACTAATTTTGGAATTCGTTTCTTATCAGATTAATTGCAACTACTACTGGTGTATTTGATCAATGCTCCATTGTCGTTGTGATGCAGTTTCGATGAGCACAACTTCCACTAACTTGGATTTGTCATTAGTTACAGTCTTTTCTGCATATATTAGAGAGAAGTACCTGAAATTGGGGATTTATTTGATTGATGTTGTTCTTAAATTGATTGTTCCCAATAGTAGTATCGAGTACCCTATCAAAAACTGTTTATGCTCTGATTTCCAGGAGGCCCTCTGAGTGACACAGAGATGGAGATTCTTGAGAGCTTTGAACATTCAATTTGTGGGTATGCTAGACTACCATTGATGAACTACTGAGATCTGAAAGTTCACTTAGATAAATTTCCATTTCACTCCCGCAGTGAAGTTGAAGGGATTATTTATCAATTTAAATCATTAAATTTCCTTTAATTTGATGGAAAAGATCTTGATCCGTGTTGGTAAGTCTAATCATGGAAAGAAAAATTCATGAAATTTAAGGATGAGTCATCATTCATTTTGTAGAGTTCTACTGATGACCCGGACAGGATGCAGAAACCTTTGCAGTCTTAAGAAATGGGTATGCAATATTGAAAAAAAAAATCACCCAGATCTTATAAAGAGTGTTCTGAATACAAGTAACTAATTAAATCCATGTCTTTGAAAGAAGCAGGGACCTCTAATTAATGAAATGTGGATAAGGAATTCAAAGAAATTTGCATTATTAGATATTTGACAAATCAAATCAATCGGGATTGAGAGAATCAATGGTTATAATATAGAAATTAATTTGTTCCACGAGCGATTTCATATTAGTGTCATTCTGCGAGCGGTCGATCCGATTTATTTTGTTTTGTTTTAATTCAAATTTTTCTTTTAATTAGATAAATATACTATAAGTATAATCTTATCTTTAATTCTAGTTTTTAAACATTTACAAGGAGGTGCAAATAGTGTGGATCTTGAGTAATTAGGATAGTTGATTTTAAAATTCTTGTCAATCTCTGAGGGAATGATATCTGGATTTACATTCAAATTTTTACTACTTGTATGACATGTGCACTTGCAGTGTCTTAAACTAAATCCATTTATTAATTTCAAGAACATAAAACCACTTTCTACTTTTCAAACAATCAACTCCAATTTTGGTCCACTATAGGAGACTGTAAGACTCCATTAGAAGCATTAAAATTGAATGGTTTAGTCTATACATAAACAGACAAACATTCAACATATGCATTATTTTAAATCCAATACTGCCAGATATAGATTGGTTTCAAATATTTGCATACAAGGATGCAGATAGGTTGATTGGAAATTCAACTTATGCTTTATCAAAAAGGGTTTATTCGCGATTTAGTTGTTTTAGTTCATGCAGACTATTTTCCATTAACCAAAAAGATTCTTGATTTTTCATTTGAAAAATATAAATGAGCACAATTTAAGCATAATTTCAGTATAATTTTAACACGGTTTCTGATTTCTTATAAAGTACAATTTTAACACTAAAATAGGTAAGTATACTCCGATTTCATCCAACGCAAAATAGGAAAATCAAAATCTATATAGGAATATGTTCTTTGATTTATAGTTATAAACAAACATCTTTATCTGGCAATACTGGCAGCTTGAATATTTCAATATAAAAATCAAAACAAATATCCAAAAGATTTTATATAATGAAAAAGCTCCGGCTACAACAAAAAAAATCCACTATTAAATCTTCATCAATGATCTATGGCTTGATAGACATTTTCTCTAACTTTATTTTTTATCAAAATTATTAACAACATCAGCATTTTCTCTATGTACTTTGTCATCTTGTCCTGTAAATAAAGATACCGCCGAAATAAAATATTAACAAAAAATTATGTTTTCATTGAAATATCACGATTAGAAAATAATATTCAACTGATACATTACATTTGCAATTGTATGAGAAAGTCAACATTTCCCATACCTGCATAAAGGATCATAAATATATGGGAGGGGAGGAGAGAGAGGAGGGAGAGGAGTATTCTAAGGTGAATATATAAATTAATAATAATTTTTTATGCAATATATATGCTTACGTACTAAAGATTAAAACATTTTTAACTTACAAATTCAGTTGTTAGTTTACATATTGAACAATAGTTGACAATCATATACATGTCTTTAGATAGTTTATTTTCTTGCATCCCAATCATAACGGCAAAATTTCAACCTTCACTCAATGTTAAAATTTTAAATAGGATAACTTTAAATGTCCATAGAAATAAATTAAAGACAAATATGTGATT
This sequence comes from Tetrastigma voinierianum, assembly GCA_016808115.1. Lineage (NCBI taxonomy): Eukaryota > Viridiplantae > Streptophyta > Magnoliopsida > Vitales > Vitaceae > Tetrastigma > Tetrastigma voinierianum. The sequence goes on along the minus strand of JAEQBH010006045.1, from coordinate 83,102 downwards.
GAAGCCATTCTTACCAATTTCTTTGTGAAAAAAGTCAATCGCTTTTCCTACCATCTATCAATGAGTCCAACAAACGATTATTTTTTATGATAATTCAAAATGATCAAATACTAATAATTGTTCTTGCATATTAGTATAAACAACTAAAGGAAAGAGAGAACAAATGTATCAAATTATATATATTCATAAGGTTTATATACAATGTTTAATCTATATCCAACTATTACATATTTTAATTGAATCGAATATACTTGTTCATAGGTGGATAATCAAATGTGATCGAAATATTTCCAAAAGTGGTCATAAATATATTTTGGTTGTATTTTGTCTCTTTTTAGGAATTCACACCATATAAATAAATAAGTACCAAAAAAATACATGTGAATAGATTTATTAACCTATCCTCCATGTAAATGAAAGTACATTTATGAATAGAAGCTCTTATCATGAAGAGGTAGAGGACAGAAATGGTACATATATTTGTTGGACTATTTCCATTTCACATGCGACATATCATTGCAATAATCTTCACATAAATTAATATTGATGGTGCTTTTCTGTCGATAAATTAATATTGATGGTGTTTTTCTACTCCCGATTAAAATTTGGATCTTCGGGTCGTGGGCGGTCTGCTGGGCCGAGTCATTATGACACGCGGCTGATGAAAGGAAGGTCTAGCGAGGTCAAACTACTTAGGCTCTCAGATGCCTAAGTCATTCTTTCTTATTGAAGGAAATGATTCAACTCGATGGCGTTATGATTGCATACCTTTTTTGTGGTAGAATGGTAGGTATTTATAAGGAAAAATTGGTTACTTTCCTTGTTGAGCGGTGCGGTATCTCCCATTGGGTGAGGAGTTTCCTTTTCCTTATCACGGACCGGTATTAGGGATAATGGAGGAATGTGATCATGTAGATTCTTCTTTCTGTCAGGTGGGGCGCGGATCGGGGAGGCTGGGCGATTTTCCACTTTTGCATGAGTTCTGACACCTATATCGACTGATTACCTGGCGGTGGTTTCAGCTCTAGGCTGGGTCCATGCTTTGGCATGGGTAGGATCTCCCGCGTGGGCGAGCTACTTGGTTGGGTGCATTGCCCCTGACTCCTTCATGGAGTGGAGGTCTGGGGCCGGGGTTGTGCGCTGCGGGCTGCGCTGCTCCCGTGCACATATTGTTTTCTACCCCATCATTTGCGGTGCGCTCAGAGGGAATATTTTAAGTCCGCTTCCTCCATCTTCTTTCCTCCCCTCTTTTTCTCTTTCTTATTCCTTTTCTCTTTCTCATTCTTCTTCCTTTTCTCTTTCCCTTTCTTGTGGTTTTTTCCTTGACTGGGGTTGGCCGATCGTGATCTTCTGAGATGTAGAGAAAGGTTGATATAGAGAAAGGCTTTGCTGGTGTAATTTTTACGAGATGTAAGAAGCGGCTTTGCGGTGTAATTTCTGAGATATCCGAAATAAAAGTCTGATCTTTTGGAAGAGTGTGTACTTGTCTGATGTTTGTTTTTTTTTTTTAACGATATGCGAGAATCTTATTCAGGCTGAAAATGAACTTAAAGAATGTTATTATAGTAAAACTGTGAATTTCTTATTAAAAGCTACACAATCAGGAGTCTATTGATAGAGATCGCATGTGAGGTGCTCGAGGCGTTCCTAGAATCTTAGCGAGGTTTTTCCCTTTTATGTTTGAAGTTCGTAGTTGCCAGGTCGGACTATGCGCAATATCACATAGGGTCCTTCCCGACAATACTGGCTTCCCGTGTGGGGTGCTCGCTAACGGGTAGGAGTTTTCTTTAGAACCAGTCGTAGGGCAAAGCTCTGAGCGACCGCCGGTCGTAATATTTTGTTGTCTTTCTACAATAGTCATGTGGACCTTAGAGACCTGCTCATGTTTTCTTAGAAGGTCGAGGTTCGGGCGAAGAATCTCCTCGTTGTGTTTGGCATTCTTGAACTTCGACTCTTGGTGACTAGCCTAACCTCGGCGGAGACTCTTTGCCGGCGCGAATCTTTGGAGCAAACGGGGTTTCTTGAGTTGCTGATTTGCGCATAGTTCTCTATGCCCATAATACCTCGGGGAGGTATTCTACCCATCTTCCCTTTAGATTTTCCAGTTTAGTCTTCAATGCTGCCTTGAGAGTCCTTATAGTGACACGCGTTCGTTGGATCTGCGGATGAGTTGGGGATGAGTAATAATTTATCTTAGGGCTCGTGAAATCTCTGAACTTGGGATTGTGACATTTCCCATTATCGAGATACTAGGGCTCACAGGTTAAGTTCTACAGGTATAGACGCGAATAAAGTTACGTACCTTTTTGCTCGGGTGATCGTAGCTAATGGCTTGGCCTCGTCACTTGGTGAAGTAATTCCTCCTACAACAAATAAACTTACCTTTGGCCCTTCCCGATGGGTAGGACACTGTCTTATCAGCCCCACTTTGTTGAAAAAGGCTAAGGGTTTGCTGATTGAGGTGACTCAGGAGGAGTGAGATCTAGACATGCTCTTGACAGTTCTTGCATTTTAACCGGCTCCATTGGCGTCTTTGAGCATTGTAGACCCGATATCACCATGTAAAGGTCTTTGCTACCAAGGTCCTGGCTCCAATATGGTTACCACAGATGCCTTCATGCACCTCTTTGAGCACATAGTTGACGTCTTCCTTTCCTATGCATTTAAGGATGGATGTAGAGAAGCCTTGTTTATAAAGGGTCCCCCGATGAATGGTGAACCTAGCCGACCTCGTCCTGATCTTGGAGGTCTCCTTTGAATCGCTTGGCAATGTTCCGTCCACCAAGTAGTCCCAGGTCGGGTCGGACATTACCGAGGACACTTCTTCATCGTCGACGTTCATCGAGGGTTAAGGAGTGCTCGTAGGTATCGATATGTCTAGATCCTCTTGTGGTGCATTTGCTAGCTTGGCAGGGCATGCGCGTATTCTCGCCCTTAGGACATGCGACTGAACAGTATAAACTTTAAGCATTTCTCATACCTTTTTGAGGTAAGGATCGTTTCACCCTTGGCTTCCTGGAGTCCTGCATGCATTTCACCACCCGATTGGGAATCGCTGCTGAATCTCAGTTGGTGACTTCCATAAAGTGGGCAGGTCAAGCCCGGCTATGACAACTTCGTACTCGGCCTCGTTATTGGAGGCTTGAAATCCGAATTTGAGTGCGTATTCCACGTCAATCCCGTCCGGGGAGTTAGAATCGGACCGCCTGCCAGCTTCGCCAGGAATTGGCGGCCCGATTCTGGACAACCTCCCGGATGGGTAGGTCGAACACCAATTGGTGATTCAATAAGTTGTGCTTGGGCATTTGAGAATTGAATTCGATGAAATCTGCTAAAACTGCCCTTTGACCAGCATCCTTGACGTATCGATGTCGAACTCACTAAGCTCTATAGCCCATTTTATCAGTCTTCCTGAGGTTTCTGGCTTGTGCAATATCTATTTCATTGGGTGTTATTGGGATTTCAATGGTGTGAGCCTGGAAATATGATCGAAGCCTTCTGGCAATGGTTACCAACGCTAGGATTAATTTCTCCATCTTTGGATACCTTTCCTCTGCTCCCCTCGGAGGCTCGAGGCTGCGATAATAGACCCGGGCGTATATTCTATCTCGCTCGTAGGGTGAGGCGTAATTAAGAAATCTGAAACGGCCCGAATAAGGGTGAGGTTCTCCTCGGGAAGGGCTCACTAGGACCGGGAGGGGAGCTAGTGAAGCCTTTAGTGCGAGAATGCCCTGCCGCATTGGGCGTCTGTGGCCTTTTTCAAAACTTGAAGAATGCTCGGCACTTGTCATTTGGATCTAGATACAAAGCGGCTCAGAGCAGCTATTCTCCAGGTTAAACCACTTGAATTTCTGCTGGTGTTCGAGGTGGTTGCATGTCTGTACGACTTTTAGCGCCTATCTGGATTGCCTCAATTCCTCGGTATTGACTTTGAAACCCGAGAATTTCAGTGAGACTCGAAGGCACATTTGGTTCGTTAACTATTATAGTTCTTAGGACTGGAATGACTGGTTGGGTGGGCTACATGGGCTCGGCCTTGCTTGACCACTATGTGTCATCTCATATCTCATATGGCGCTCAATCTGCACGAAACATTTGTTCACTAGCCTCGATGTGGCCCCAGGCATTCTTGACGAAGGCATCAGTAGCCGATAAGTACCTGCCGTCTAGGCGATTCTCTTGATCACTAGGGTCCATTATGATATGGTTATATCACGAGAAAGCGTCCATACCGTGTTTGAGGCTCATGGCCAAGCTGTGGCGTCCTTATAAGTTCGTCAGGGTGAGGGAAAATTGTATTTAGGAAAGGCTCTGTTGTATTGGTGGTCGTCTGATCTCTGATTTCGTTTGCCTTTTTGACGAGGACTACGTTAGCCAACCCGGTGAATTATTCTACTTCTTGGATAAGCTTTGGCGAAGAGTTTTGTTAAACCTCTTCAGTGATCGCTTTGCGATCTGGGTGAAACTCATGCTTTTGTTTGATAGGTTTGAAGGAGGGGCTAATGTTCAGCTTGTGTGTGATTACTGCGGGGTCAATTCCTCCCATATCCTCCTGCTTCTAGGCGAATACTTCTATATTCTATTTTAAGAAGTGGACAAGGAGGTCCCTGACGTCTTTGACCAATTTGGATCAGATGAACAAGATGTTCCGATTGGTGCCGTCGGTTGTATCGATTCTAGTTCTTACGAGGCGTCGTCGGATGCCTACCTCATCTCTTATGTCGAGCTCGTCCATGTAGATGCTGCCTACTGCTTTTTGCTTCATTAATGCCGAATAGCACTCCTTTGCTATGCACTGATTTCCTCGAACCATTCCCACCCCATTCGTAGTGGGGAATTTGATAACCATAATTGGCGAGAGGGATGTATACGACGTGAGGGAGGGCTTACCTAATAGAATGTTATAGGTTGACGGGGCGTCCACTATGAGGAACCTCACCGCTGTTGTGGCTTGGCACGGGGTTGACCCTAAGGGTAGCACTCTTTCTTCGGAGAATCCCCGTAGGTGGGCATTGATCGGTTCTAGTTTCTCCTTCAGTGCCCGTTTATCGAAGAGGCGACAAGATGATGTCGGTGAGCTTAGTTAATCGACAGACCACCGATATCTTTGTTTGTTGGCTATGGCGACCCTTATTACCGAGGGGGATCGTTATGAGGATGCTAGTAGCCTTCCATGTTAGATCCGAAAAAGTTATGGTGTCTAGCCGAGGAGTTTGGATCTTACTTGTATTTCGGTGTCTCACCCCGATCCTTAGTCTTCAGTAAATGAGCCTTCGGTGTGGACTCCCCTCCCCCTCAGAATCCCAGGAGATCACATGGATTTCTCGGGTGGGTAGTTGGAGTGTGACAGTGCTATCTGATCAATCTCTCAGGGATACAGAAGCGGGAAGATGTCCACGTCGGATTAATTATTCGATTTCCTTCCTTAGGTGGATCTGTCATACGTTCGATGTCCATGATCCGCATGGAATTCACAATGCTGGTTGGAGTCCCTCTTTGTTGGGTTTGTCTTCATCTTGAGGCCCAGCCATCTTAAAAATTTTTGTGCTATGTCTCACATAGGACTGTGACCAGAGGTATCGGGCTGAATTGCAGGGTGGATATCGCTCTTTGCGACTCGAGCTCAGGTGGGCTGAGCGGTCCATGACGTTGCCTCGTCTCTTTGGAGATCGTTCTCTGTTCTCTCTGTCCCTTCGTGGGGATCTATCCCTGTCTCCTTGTCTCCTGGGGCTTCGTTCTCGCTTTTTCTCACCCCTGCTTTTCTCCTTTTGCGCGGAAGAGTTTTCCCGCTTAGATAGAAGGGCTTCCTCGCCGTTGATGTATTTCTCTGCTTTGGCGAGCACCTCGACCATGCTTGCTTGAGGGTTTTGAGATGGAAAACATTAAGTCTTTATTTATGCGCCCGGCCGGCGATGAGCGGTGGTGGCAAACCCCTACTCATCACGGGATATCTACCCATGCGACCTGCGCGCCCAAACCTCACAGACGTAGGACTTGAGGTTCTCTGTGGGCTCACCTTTATAGTCGACAAGTGATGAAACGGCTTCTTGTATGTCAGAACTCCCGGAGTGAGTGGGAGACGAGCGTGATGGAATGACTCTCTAAAGGGATGAGATTAAATATGGGAATCTGCCCAGACCGGTAAGCCGGGCCTTTGGCGTGATGGCGAAGGCTGCGCATCCTAGCAGGGTCTGATTATCCAGGTGGCATACGATTCTTGTAGGTATTGAGGTGATCTACAGGATCTTTCGTTCCGTCGAACGTTTCGATTTGAGGCATTTTGAACTTTTCTAGGAGAGGGAAGTGTAGTACCCCGGCCGTGAACGGGGATTCGGTTTGTTGCACTAAGGCATCCATGGAGATTGGAGCTTGTCATTTCACAATTTCCTTCATGTGGCTGAGCTCTTGTTGGATGTCTCGGAAGCGCTGCTCCAGCCCGTTCCTATCTCGGTGATAAAGGATGGGTCTATTGCCTCTGTGTTCCTACAGGAACCCCCTCGTGCAGTCCTCTCAGGGTTTTATAAGGATGGGTGCTTCTTGGCTTGGCTGGATTTCTCCTTCTCGTCGGCGTCTGGGAGCGTCGGTAGTGTTGTCGTTCTTCCTGCGGCCGTTGCATTTGTCTGGTGAGTTCTTCCAAGTCTCTCAACAAACGCTGGTTGGTGAGACGGAGTGCCTCCACTTCGTCAGTATTGGCCTGTAGAGTTTCGAGAGCGTCTCTTGGTGATCCGCTATCTAGGTCGCCCTGCTGGTCTTGCGTCCCAGGGGGGTTAGTGTGACTCTTGCTCATGTTTCGGGTCGATACCATCGTACTGAGAATTCGATTTATTTGTAAAGGCAATCGTTTCCCACGAGACATGTTGCAGGTGATGGTGTTTTTCTCGATTCTGTTTGGATCTTCTCGGAGTTCTTTGTAGGTGAGTGGTTAATCTGCTTTATACGAAAGGATGGTCCGGCTGGTCTGCTCAGGGCTCTCCGATGCCTAAGTTAGCTTCTTTCTTATTGAAAGAAGAGAATTCAACTCTCGATGGCGTTATGATTGTGTACCTTTTTGTGGTAGAATGGGTCGGTATTTATAGGGAAAAATTGTGGTTACTTTCCTTGTTAAATAGTGATACGGTATCTCTCCCATTGGGTGAAGAGTTTCCTTTTCCTTATCATGGACTGACTGTTAAGGGATAATGGAGAAGTTGTGATCATGTAAGATTCTTCTTTCCTAATCCGTGGGGCGCGGATCAGGGAGACTGGGCGTTTTCCCTTTTGCATGAGTTTCTGGGCCGCCTATATTGCTTGATTACTTGGCAGGGTGGTTTCAACTTTGGGCCTAGGCTCGTGTACTTTGGCATGGGTAGGATCTCAACGCGTGGGTCGAGAATACGGTTGGGTGCGTGTGCATTTCATTATCAGGTGGAGGTGCGGGGCTTGCGCCGGAAATTGTGGACTGGGCACGCTCACGAGCTGTGACTTTGGGCTGGGCACACATATTGTTTTCTACCCCATCAAATGTAAACAAAAGCCAGTCATAATAATTTTATCTCCCTACGCTAATAAATATAATCTTGTGGGCAGAAATTCGATTTACGGAATAAGGGCAAATAAGTAATTTTGATTACAAAATTGTAATTTCGGTTAATCAGTAATTAATTCTCTAGATCTCGGATAATGAAGCAGTTAGTGCTATTTGAATAAGTCTGGCTAAATCTAATTCTTACGTAAAATTTAGATTTCAGGCGTTGAGTTGACCAGTTTTTGAAGTCTCCTTGGTTCAGGAGTCACAGTAAATCCAGATTTTCTCGACCAAACATATAGCATGTAATCATGTACCATAAGTAGTATGAGTAGAGAAATGATGAAAATGGGCGAATAGAGTAGTCTGGGAATATACGATTACGACAGGGGCATAAATGTCATTTTGGAAAGTTAATAAGTAGATGAGACAAAATTGTAAATAGTGCTTCATCTCTACATGTTAAAGACCAAAGAAAACGTGAAGAACCAGATTTTCGGGCAGTGACCATTTTTTTGAGAGATTTCTTTAGAGAGAGAAACTTCTCTCTAAAAATACGGTGAATCAATAGTTGGCGGTCTCTTGGGCGAGAAGGAAAAGCGATTCTTAACGACGAGCTGCAGCGTGGACTCACAGGTTTAATGAGTTTTGACAAACTCCGAAAGGTAGGATTTTCTCCCTACTTGAGTTTTACTTCCATTTTAAATGTTTTACTAAATGTTTAGGTTGAATGGTAGTGAGGGCAGTTGATGATCCCAAAACTTGGGACCGAATTGATAAATTCTTTGGGATTTTTCTCACCATCGTGACAGTCGAAAATTCAGTGATTATGGACACTCATTTGGGTGTGGTTTATTGATTTGTGTATTGAATGTTTGCTTGGTATACAATGGGCGGGAGATGGCCAGTGGATTTCGGGTTCACTAAGTGAGCTAGTTGAGTTGTGACTTTTCGGGAATAGTAGTAGAGGTTTCACTATTCGGCTTGATCTAAATATAATTTCGTGAAATAAATATTTGGTTAAAGTAGTCGAATCGAATTGCTTGTGTTTGAACATTAGCCCAGTGAGCTAATTTTGGTGTTTGAAGGATAATTACATAACATGTTGTGTGATTTAATTTTTATGTGAATATATTTGTGTTTATATATTTGCATGTGATTAAGGAAAATTTGTATTGGAATTGGCACACATGCATTCCATACTCTGCTTGGAACATCCCCAGGACTATAGGAGTTAGTGCAAGCAGAGATGATCAGAGGAAATGGTTCGATTGCAGTAGATCTAAACATTGGCTCTCGGAGGGGTAGAGTCCAGAAACCAGAATAATATATTAGTTGGAGCGTGATTGATATTCGCTCGGTAGTCCTGAAGCAGTAATATATCAATCGTCGGAGCGGCCCAATTGATATATATACATCGGAGGTTGTCCACTAATAAAACAGCCAATTCTCATACAAGGCTTAGGCGAGTGTGAGAGAGTCGGTGAGAACTCGGGATCACGAGTTGGTCATGTAGACATTAGTAGGATCATGCATTTGAATGTGTATTTACTTTGGAACATTGCTAGCAGCTTAGGTGGTGAGGTAGCTCTTGGGGCGGTCTCTGCGAGGCACTAAACCACCCCGTCGTGGGACCCCCTTTATTTCTGAATAGGGAGGCGTGCGAGAGAGACGGCTAGATCTGAAATTTGAGATTGGAAGAAAAGCCCAGGATTGTGTGGCTTTGGCTTTGATATTTACATGTATTAGAATTTGAGTATTTTAATATATGTTGTATAAGAGTAAAACATTTGAACTCTTGTAACTATTGGGTATATAGTTGGATTCATAGTTGGTATGTATATTGAGTATTGTTTATGGGCCCAAGTGGCCGTATTACTCATGTGATTGGATATAATTGATTACATTGCCTTTATTGGGGCCAGAGGATATGCGAGGTATTACCTTTGGGTGGCTCCCAGTACAAAGGAGACTACGGGTTTTGAAGTGGCGTCGGGTAACTTGAGCATCGCTTCTTCATTCAGCGAGGTTGACGGGTAGTCAACGGACCCCGGATGGGCGTCCACGACTTGGTATCGAGCATAGGTATCACGAATGCAGGGAACTCGGGTTGGGTATCCATCACCACTAGGTGGTTTGAGGGCGGAGTATGGGGTATACTTAAGAGCCCATGGATGAAAGATTGGGCTTAGGCCATGGTTGAGGAAGAGCATCACCACTAGGTGTGGTTTGATGTTGAGTTTAGGTATGGGATTACCTAGGAAAATCACGGGATAAAACTAGGACACTACGTGCACGTGTGTTGATGTGTTTTGTGTGATTTGGTGAATTATTGTGTGTTTGGTGTGTATACCATGTTATATGTGTTATGGTTGTTTGTGTAGCAGTGATTAGTACATAGAAAAACAAAAGTGATGTGTTGGAAAATTTTGAGTTTTTACCAGTGTGCTTCAGACAAGAAGAGGAAAAGAAATGACTTTTAATAAATTTATTTGAAATTCGGAAAAATTTTCAAATTAAGGAAAAGCTGGAAAAATAATTTTTATAAATTTATTTGGTTTAGAGGAATTGAAGAAATTTAATTTTTAAGGTTTACGGTGTAAAGTAGAGGAATAAATAAAATAGAATTACTAAATTTATTTGAGTTGTTGGAAATGAGAAGAAATATTAAAGCAAGAAAATAAATTTTTTGTTAAATTTATTTGGTTATAAGAGGAGAAAATAATTTTCTAAGGTTTTTATATGGTGTAAAGCGAAGAAAAGTAGAGAAGAAAATAAATTTTAGAAATTTATTTGTGTGTGGAAAAAAATGGAAAAGAAGTATTTTGTGTCTCTAGTAACCCAAAATAAATGAAAAAAAAAAATGTATACATATGTTTTGGGTATTTTCCAATAGCATGTGTGAAAAAAAATGTATATATATGTATTTTTTGGGTGATTTTCGATGATTTAAAAAAAAAAAAAAATTATGCTCGAGAAGTGCGAAGCCACGGTTTTGTTTCTTGCTTGATGTATTGTGAATTTGTATTGCAAGCCTTGCAATTGTATTTACAGAGAAGTTATGGAAAAATTGTAGTGAGAATTGTATTGCAATACAATGATTTTTTTGTATTCTCGAAGAGAGGGCTCGGTGTATTGCGGGAGTGTTAGATTGTGTTGTAGCATAGGGAGGAGAATTGTATTGCAAAAATTTGGAAATTGATATTGCAACCTTAGGTTGCTTGGTTCAAAGTGTATTGCAAAGTGGTGTCTAAATTGTATTGCAACACAACCAGTTATTATTCTTGATAAGATTGTCGATGAGGCTAGGATTGTATTCTTGATACTTGTATTGTATTGTGACTTGAAGGGAAGGGGCTAGAAAGGAAATTGTATTGCGATATACAGAGTGTATTGCAAGGGAAGGAAGAATTGGAAAGAATTGTATTGCAATATAGTAGTGCAATAGGTAAATTGTGTTGCAATACAATTTTTTTGTATTGTGACCCAGCGATAATCGTGAGAAACGATGGCAAGTGAGCGATGAGGTGGCGGTCAAAGAAAGCGCTTTGGCGAATGTAGTAAATTTAAATTTTTTTTTTTGAAAAATCAAATAGATTGATATAATTTTCGAAAAAATAAAATTTTTGAAAATAAAATTTAGGTAACAATATTTTAAATGCGAAATTGATTGCGTATACCTTTGAGTTAGGTGTATGATTAGTGTCTCGAAGTTTGTGTTTATTCCTTAGAATGTATTATGTTCTTTATTTCTGTTGAAATTATGATTGCGGTTGTTCTGCGTGAAGTATATGCATGGTGTAATATGTATGGAAAAATGGTAATACTAAGGTTAGGAACTATGACCTTAGGGATATGGATAATGAAATGAGCAAAACTTGGAATTTTATTGAAATAAATGGCGAGTGGTTGGAATTTAAGCGTAGGAAATGGCAGATGGAGTTCATGTGGTTAAGTCTATTAGGAATTGGCATGTGCATTGCTAGTTAGGCGAAGCTAGAAAAATTAAATGATTCTTGTAGCCATTGGAAATACATAAATGGCTAGTCGGGATCGGGCAGGAAGTCACGAGTGCTGATCGGGCGCCACGGTATTTGATAAACAAGCCTTTGGTGAGGCATGAGTATTCTTGGCTACTATCGCCTTGGTAGCATAGCGGGTGGTCGGAGGTCTGGTAACCTCCGGAGGAGAGTTTAAGGTGCATCATCTCCAGACATTCCGGGAGGAGATCAGTGGTGCGAGACCATTGGTTACCGTAAAGATGAGAAGGTGTTGAGGCTATGGAATTTTACCTCTGACCTTGCAGGGATAGACTAGGTGCATTCGGCTAGAGAGCGGAAGGCGAAATATGGTGAATGGGCAGGACCTCTAGAGACCATAAAGGGGCCATTGTATTTGAGTTCTCCCCTAGGGTTTAGGTGAGAATAGGGATGATATGTAGGTTGCGGTTAAGATCCTCGGGGACTCTACTCCCTGTGGGCTTGAGGATCATGGACATGTCAAAAGTTCGATGTCGTACGAGAGGATGGATTGAGCGGCGGCCGGCTTACGGGGTCATTATCGATTGTGGCGTAGAAGTTCTGACCTACCGCAGCGGAATGATTACTGAAGTGCGTGGTGTTTCGGGGGACGAGCATGTTTGCCCCAGGCGGTATATGAGTCCGGCGTCGGGGTGCGGTTGGCGACGGGTTAGGTGTGACCTGCCTGCAGAGACGGAGGACGGACTTAGATGCCTCGGTGTATGCGGTATGTGGATGTTTTCCGGATGAGCTACGGACCTGCCTCCCACGGAGATTAGTAGACTTGATGTATCGAGTTACACCTTGGTACTTCACCATCTCTATGACTCGCGTACCAGGATAGCGCCATTGAGTTAGGCAGTGCAGCTCACGAGAGGCTATTTGGACAAAGTTCGTAAGGCCAGGCACTTCCACCATGGAAACTCGGGTTACGTTTGCGAAGAGAAGAGCCAGAGACATGAGCATTACGTGATTCTGAAACGAGTTGAAACGGGGTTCGATCGAGAATCGAGTACGTTATAGAAGATTGATGATTTATTTGATCCAGGTTGAGAAGTGCCTTGGTCTCTCCAGTCAGACGCCATGCGGTTACCTGTTGAGGTTAGGAAGACAGAATCATCCTAAGAGAGCGTTTAGGAGGCGTTATGGGCACTTTTGAGGTTCTGGTGAGGTACTTTGGATTGTAGTCGCCCGGCGACATTCATGGACCTCATGCGTAGGGTATTCCAGCCCTATTTAGATTAGTTTATTAAATGTCTTGACGTATTTTGATCTTGCCCGATCCCAGTGGGAGCATGAGTATCACTTGAGGATCGTTCTGATTGTTGAGACCATCAGCTTCCTCCGCGAGTTGATAAGTAAAGTTTGAAACTGCGAGGTGAGATTTTAGGACACGTGGTGTCAGCATTAAGAGTGTCAGTCGACTCAGAGAAGGTTGAGGCATTGATGAGTTAGGAGAAATAGAGATGTCGATCTTCGGTCAGTAGTTTCTTGGGATTAATTTGGGAGTCGAGGAACTCTGAGAATGGGCTGAAGTTGTCCATTCGGGGCAGGATTATAGGATTTCACCTACGGGACATGGACTCCATGGTTGGGGCGGCCCTGACCATAGAGAGAGAGATTGAGGATACTTGGAACACTCGGGATACGGGTGTTGGTAGCAAGAGGGAGAATCAGCTTTCTTCTAGTTCGGGGAAGAAGCGGAAGACTTCTGCTTCACACTAGTTTCAGGACTAGGGTCAGGATTGAGCATGAGTGACGGGATTGCCCCAGAGACAGAGATCCCAGGATTTTGGGACAGCCTTGATCCCGATTAAGGCTGCGACGAGGAGAATATACGGTTCATTCTCCACACACCCCAGTATGGGTCGGAGGAGCCGGGTTTCGGTTCGAGTGTTGTGCGAGCACTCGACAACACGAGATAGGCTACGGGGGCGGAGTGTGGGTCGAGTGGGAGACGGATCGGTCGCGCCAAAGGCGTGGTGGACCTTAGGGTGGTAGACGTATTGGTTGTTGATGTCAACGACATCTGGATGATTGACAACCATCGGGTTGTGATGTGAGTGAACTGGGCCGGGTTGTCATGCTCGACACGACATTGGATTTGGGCTTAGAGGTTAAGGCCTTTAGAGAAGCCAAGTATAGATGTTCTTCCCTAGGGTGTAGGGTGAGAGTTGACCTGATAGGTCGGGATTATGAGTGAGAGATCTTTGAGATTCTGCTCATGGTGGACCGGGTAGTATCATTATGGCATTATTGTGTTCGCGTGCACGATAACATCGGCGTCGAGTCGGGTGTGGGTGCACGGTAGATCATTGCCACTCTTGGTAGTGTGGGTTGAGTTGTCTTTAGATGCCAGCGTCGATGAAGACTCATAGTTGAATCGGGAAATGTAAGAGGCTCGAGAAGTGTAAGCCCGAAGAGTTATGTAATCGAGATGAAAACACGGTGGTTATCACGCGAGACTAGAGTAATTGATAAAAAAAGTCGAGTAGCTCTGAGTTTGGATACCCTTTGGAAATTGCATTGGAGTGTTGTTGAGAATTTAGCAGGGCTCGGTAAATGGATGTCATTCATGGCATGGATTAAGTTGACAGTCCATTGGATTAGTCGGTGGTGTGACCTTGGGAAGGTCGGCGTATACAGCGGGAACATTGTAGGATTACGTGTTGTATGGATTATATCCAGGTGTTAGAGGACATGCTACGAGCATGCGATCTAAATCATAAGGGTAGCTGGGAGGAGCATTAGCCCTTAGTGGAATTCGCCTACGACAATAGTTATCGGTAGTATACGGATGGCACCGTATGAGGCATTGTATGGGAGGCCATGTAGGTCACCGTATGTTGGATCGGTGGGAGAGAGCTCCATCACGGGTCTGGTCACGATTAAAGACACCTCCCGAGAAAGGTGAGCTTGATCACGACGGCGTCTTCTCACGGCCGGGCGCGGAAGGCTATGTCTGCGACGTCGACCCTTAGAGTTCGGAGTTGGGGACCACGTTTTCTTGAAGGTGATGCCTAAGGGAGTGGTCGAGGTTCGCAGTGCGAGGAAGCTATCGTAGAAGTTTATTGGACCGCCCGGGATACGAGAGGGTGGGCACCGTTGCGTGCCAGGTTAAGCGTTCTGTAAGCATGTCAGATGTCCACGAGGTATTTCACGTCTCCATGCTCCGGAAATATACTCGAGATCCAGCTCATGTGGTGGATTGGGGACAAATTGAGGTTGACGATGGGACCTTTGAGGAGGGACCGGTCAATGCGTTTGGATAGCCGTGATCGGGTTTGCGTATGAGGGCCGTGAGGCTAGTGAGTGCTATGGCGGCGCATGGGTGGAGGAGTCAGTGTGGGAGCGCGAGGACACGTCTTGCGGGCCACCTATCCTTCTTGTTTAAGGATGAAGGTACATAATTTGATCGTTTAAAATTTAAATATTTGTTTACATGCATGGTAGAGTGCTCGTTGCATATGCATGTGCGTGATATGATTGTCTGAATTTCGGGGCGAGAATTCCTTTAAGGAGAATGTAAGACGAAATTCTAATTTAAGACTAAAGGCAAAAATCGTAATTTTGATTACAAAATTGTAATTTCGGTTGAAAATCCGTAATTAATTCTCTAGATCTCGGATGACGAAACGGATTGTACTGTTGGAATCGTCTCGCTGAAATCTAGTTAGCACGTAAAATTTCGTAATTTTCCAAGACAGTCGGAGTTGACACGTTTTTCGAGGCATCGCGTTTTGGTCTGCAAATAAATTGATTCGATATGACGAAGACACATATAACATAATCATGTACCATAAGTGGTATGAGTAAATGAAGAAATGGGCGGCGAGGTAGTCAGAATATCGATTACGGTAAAGTGGGGCATAAATGTCATTTTGGAAAGTTAATAAGTGAATGAGACAAAATTGTAAATAGTGCTTCATCTCCTACATGTTAAAGACCAAAGCGTGAAGAACTTGATTTTCGAGCGTGACCATTTTTTGAGAGATTTCTGAGAGAAACTTCTCTCTTAAAATACGAATCAGCCGTCTGACATCTTCGAAATTTGAGGAGGAAAGAGCGTTTCTGTGAAGCTGACGGGCTATGCGTGGACTCCGGTTTGTGAGTTTTGACGACAAACTCCCAAGGTAGGATTTCCCTACTTGAGTTTGCTGTTTTTAAATGTTTTACTAATGTTTCGGTTGAATGAGGCGAAGTGAGGGCCGTTTGATCGATCCCAAAAACTTGGGACCGAGATTGTCAAAAATTCTTTGGGATTTTCTCACCATCGTAGCCAGTCCGGAGAAAAATTTGAAAGTGGGTATGGGCTGTTTGGGTGTGGATTTTGTGTTGATTGTGTATTGAATGTTTGCTTGGTATCTGATGGGTAGGAATGACGTGGATTCGGGTTCACTAAGTGAGCGGATTGAGTTGTGACTTTCGGGAATAATGTAGGGGTTTCACTATTCAGCTTGATCCTAAATATAATTTGTGAAAATATGTGTTTGGTTAAGTAATTCGAATCGAATTGCTTGTGTTTGAACGTGCTTGAATAAGCTAATTTTTGGTGTTTGAAGGATAATTACATAACATGTTGTGTGATTTAATTTATGTGAATATATTCGTGTTTATATGTTGCATGTGATTAGGCTTGTATTGGAATTGGCACACATGCATTCCATATACAACTGGGTATCTAGGACTACTGAGTGGTGCATGAGATAGTGCAGAAATGGTTGAGGAGGAGTAGTACAAACATTAAATATCGGAGAGTAGTCAAACAAATATGTCGATCGTCGGGCACGGCTGATTGATATTCATGAGATTAGTCCACGAGCAAGTAATATATCAATCGTCGGACGGCCCGATTGATATATACATCGGAGAGATTTATCCGCCTAATAAAATAATAATTCTCATACAAGGCTTGAAGCGAGTGTGAAGGCCGGTGAGGCTTCGGGATCTGAGTTGGTCATGTAGGCATTCAAGTAGGATCATGCATTTTGCTTGAATGTGTGTTTACTGGAACATTGCCGGGTGGTGATAGCCCACTTGAGGCGTTCTCTCTTGACTGGCTCACCCCGTCGTGGGACCCCCTTTATTTGCAGTACGGGGGGCGCTCACGAGGCAGCTAATCCTAGAGGCTGAGATTAGAAGAAAAAAGCCCAGGATTGTGGCTTTAACTGTGATATTTACATGTATTGAGAATTTAAGTATTTTAATATATGTTGTTAAAATAAAACACCATTTGAACTCTTGTAACTGTGGGTATATAGTTGGATTCATAGTTGGTATGTATATTGAGTATTGTTTATGGGCCCAAGTGGCCGTATTACTCATGTGATTGGATATATTGGATTATATTGCACTGTTGGGACAGGATATGCAGGTATTGTATTTGGGTAGAGCTCCCCGTACAAAGGAGACTCTGCCCGATTTTCTGAAGTGGCGTCGGGTAACCCGACATCCACTTGTATTCAGCGGAGTTGTGGGTAGTCACGGACCCGGGATTGGGCGTCACAAATACCTTATTATTGATCCATTTTATCAATCCCAAGCTTATTTCAAGTAGAATTTCATTAGGAAGAAATCATACATGGAATATAGTATTTGGCTACATAGAAATAACTATCATGTTAAAAAATGAAACGAATTAATTAAATATTTGTGTTAATTGCACTTGTGGACACTAGATAAATTTTGTTGTTACATTTCATCATTTGTCTCCTTTTATAAAAGTGCTGAAAATTAGTTTGATGGTTACGACATATAATGGAGGTTATCCAATTTTCATTCAAATTTATAGAATTTCTTTGGACTTCAGCCCCTCAACTATATGTAGTTAAAACATCAAATAATTCAATAAATAACAAAATCCACCATAACGAAAAAATTGATGAAATATCTATCAAGTTAATAAGATACAAAAAGTATATCAATATTCCATGTGACTAATCATGAGGTTAATGCACTTACGTCCCCTTTAGTATGAGTCGATGAGACATTCAATGGTGATCCATATGCTAATATAAATATGCACAACAATAAAAAAAATTAAGAAAAGAGTAAACAAATAAACCATAAAATTTGTTATTGGAGGCTTTCTAGTTTTGTTCAAAGTTTATGAATTTCTTTAGACTTTATCCTCAACCATATGTATAGAAAACAAGACAAAAATAATTCAATAACTAACAAAATGACCACAACAAAAAGTGATTTTGTTACTTACAAAATCACCACGATTCAATAACTATATCTAGTTATTAAGATGCTAAAAGTATACCAATATTTTTGTACAAATTAGTCAGAGGTTGAAGTGCTTGCATCTCCTTTAACTCGAGCCGGTGAGACATTCAATGATGATCCATATGTTAATCTAAAAATGCATAACAATAAAAAAATTATCAAACAAATAAACCATAAGATTTGTTATTAACTAAAAGTAACTAAAAAATTGCATGAATTAATCATTATAAAGAACATTACAACCATGTGATAGTAATGAAACTTCATTCACATTAAAGTTCAGCAAGTGCACTAACTTTTGCTTGGATGAGATTGTGATGGGATTTTCTGTTAATTCTTTTTATTTTTGTATGAATCATCAGCTCTTCTCATTAGTAATTGATAAACTTGTTTTTCCACTGCATTATACTTTGCAATAATTTCATGCCAAATGTTACCAAGTGTTATACATATATATTTGTATACATAATGAGCTTGATTAAATCTGTTAATAATATAACATCTATACAAAATACCCATTTCACTATTCTCTGTTTGATTCTCAGAAATTTTATCACCATGTTCTTCACACACATCCTCCCTCACCTTCCCTAAAATTATAGTAATTAAAAGGATATATAATATTTTTAAAATTAAATTTCAACTACTAATATAAATGAATTAGTAGAAAGAAATTTCGTCACTAACATTAGCCAGTCCAAAATCACCATAATCTTGTAACTTTGCATGCACTATTTTCTTCATTAGGTCATCACTTCATGCTATGCACAAGGGGATTGTACGTGGCACCAACACGGTTGGAATGTAGAATTTATTTACATAAAAAAGCGGATGCACAAATATTTTATACATTAGTATGTGACATTTTAAATAGACTTAAAATTTTAGGGTGTTCTTCCAAATTTTAACGATTTATTGTTAAATTTTTAAAAAGTTATGAATAGAAAAAGTAAAAATATTTAATTTTTAAATAAGTCATTTTCCATCAAGATAAAAGAAAAACTTCATTGTCCCAGCAAAGAGAATGGCTAACACAACTTACTATTAGGGATGTGGCGGGAGGGTTTGGGTGAGTGACTCCATCCATTTCGATTAGTTTATTTTTTTTAATTTTCAAACCTATTTCATTTAAAAAATTAAACGGGACGAATGAGGATGTGAAAATTACCAGCGCGCCACTATTCCCATTTGATTTTGTTTTTATTTATAATTTATAATTTATATATATATATATATATATATATATATATATATATATATATATAATATTAAAATTAATATATTTCATAAAAAATAAAAATATTATGAATTTTATAAATTATTTATTAAAAAACATTCTCATTATTATTATTATTTATATTAAAGTATAAAATAAAATAAAATAAAATAATTTTAAAATATAATTGGGATAAGTTGAATGCTTAATCTATTACTTGTATCAGCGTCTGGATTTAAGAAAATAGCTCGAATCCGTAAAGCTAGATTACGGGTTAAGCAAAACTAAATCGGGTAAAAGCAGGCGAGGCGGGAATGCGGGGAAATAATTCGTTCCGTTATCATTCCTACTCACTACCCAATATTTAAAAAATAAATAACTTAACACTTAATACTATTAAATACTATTTAATATTAAACTAAAAAAAAATTATATTCAACATTAATTAAAGATCGACATACCTTAATGAACAAATATATTGCAAAAAAAGAAGACAACTTGTAAACTACGAATCATTATCCAATCGAAAGTGTCTTATCTTAGCAACTAATGAATCAAATACAAATTGACCCCAATTGATATTGATATTAAAGTCCGTAGCAAGCAAAGTACACCACAATTCATGGCTACCATCCACGTTTAATGTCGGAACAAACAATGTAGCACATGAGAAGAAAATAAACAATTTTTTAAACAACTCTACGTCTTCCATTGATATAAGCCTATTTCTAGCTTCGATAAACTCTCTATCTTAATACTCCTACTAATAAGTTTTCTTCTAGAGTCTCCCTATCAATATATGGGATTCATAGAATCTCATCAATATCAACAAGATATTGGAAATTGTCAGTTCATAGCCCATATCTAATCTGCAATGGTAATCTTAAATGGTTAATCATCCATCTACATAAGCTATGTCTCAGCTCTGTACAAGACATATAAAATAATCCACCAGCCAATATCTTCAATGACACTTTTCTTTTTCATTACTTAGATCATCAGTGATGTCTAAGCTTTTTAGTGAACATCGACTATTTATTTTAAATCTGCGAAGCCAGGTGGCGTCGTTGGTTGATTGCTTTGTTGTGGTGGAGGATCTTTCTTCGTTTGAATCGCGCCCATAGAAAATAAACCTTCTGCGCGCGACGATAAACAAGCGTCGAGCAAGAAAGATGACTAAAGCATGAAAAAAAAACAAAATGAAAACCTATGTCTTGTGGAATAACCACTTTATTGAAGAAAAAATTATGAAAAGGTGTAGAGGGAGTGATTTTAAGCCAAAAATGATAAAAAAAACCATCATTCCTTGCTTAAAGGACTAAAGGGTAGTAGAATATTTATCTTTTAAAAAGCCAAAGATAAGCAAATTATTAAATAAGTATAAAAATTAGTTAAAATATTGGTATTGCTTGATAAATATCAAAATTAATATATATCAAAATATTGGTCTCTCTCTAAAAAAATTGGTATTACCCTATAAATATAAAAATTATTTAAAATTATAAAAATTAATTTATTTTTATTTTAATCTTAATTTTAAATTTTGAATTAATTTATATTTATAATAGAAATAAATCAAATGATAAATATCAAACATTTATCTTTAAAAATTTCAAAGATAAATGTCAAATATTTATTTCTAAAAAATTTAAAGATAGATAAAATTTAAAACTAAAACTATATAAATTTGTTTGACATCCTTTCACGGAATTCTCTCTAAACTTTTTACATAGAATCACATTCAAAACCTTAATTCTGTTTTTTGCTTTTAAAATGATACGACATTTTCATAAAAAAAAAAAACAAGAAAAAAAGAAAAAAGGAAAAATCTGACAACAACATTTACATATCATAATAAGAAACATCATGTCTTTTTTTTCCAAAGATACAAACTTTCCACAAAACAAATGACAACAGTGAACCCACCTCTCGAATAAAGAAATATCATGCCCTACACCACCAAGTATCAAAAGTAAAAAATTACTTTATATAAACTTCCCAAATAAATCGTCAAAACTAAAATATTACAAAAATCTTGGATAAACCCTGGAACAAAAATCACAACGAATAAAATTCTCCAAAAAAAAAATAATAATAATAATCATTTTAGGTTTATTTTTACATACCGTAAAGAAGATGAAATGTTGGAAGCTTCACAATTTGTAGAAGGTGAGCCGTAGATATCACAGGCTGCACCGGAGTAGAGAAGAGACGTAAAGGCAGGAGTGTTTATTGTTCCCTCTTCCTCCTCTTTTTAAGGGTAAACCTTAGTCAAAGGGCATTTTTGTCCTTATCAAAAAAGAGTATTTCGAGGAATTGTACCTCTAGGTGGCCCATTGGGAGTAAATCATTTTGTTACCTCACCCATTTGGGTAATTCTCTTAATAAAAAACCCTATAATTGTGAAAGTGCAAATTGTTAAAACCTTTACCTCGTTTTCTCACAACATTTTTTTTTATTAGACTATTTTTCTTTAAGTAAAAGAGATTATTTTTTTATTATTATTTACCTGGAAATCACTACTGTATATCTTTATTTTATCGACTTTTCGTAATAAAGTGGTTATTAATAAGATCTAGATTTCCGTTATTTTTGTGTTTTAGTCGTAAATGCCTAGTTGAGTATGTGATTATTAAATGTGCACGTAGTTGTTTATCGTCGTTATGTTCACGACGTTTTTATATAAAGTGATTATTCTGAATGAAAGTATATCAGATTAAGCGATAAGAAATCGAATCGATAATCGTCGATCTATAATGGGATTACAGATATTATGTCATGTAGTAATATCGAATGTGTAATTCGATGATTAGAACTATGTTATTAAGCGAATGTTGTTTTCGTCTTTATGATTGTTAGTGATTTTGATTTTATGTTTCTATTGATGGTTTGAATCAATAAAATTAATTTTCTCTTAAAAAAAAAACTATATTGTCAGAAATATTTTTCCAAAAATTTATATTTATTTTAAATATAATAATATCAATATCAAATTAAAAATAAGTATTATTCTCTTATCTTTCAAATTTAGCAAAACAATAATATAAGTATAAAATTATATAATAAATTTTTATGAACAAAATATTGTTTTAAAACATCATAAAATTACATAGCGCATTTTTCTAATTTAATTAAAAAACACATTAAATTATAATAATTCCAAGTGTAAGCAATTTTTTATTTTATCAAATATCAAATTTGGAGCTTTAAAAATAAAAAATAAACAACATAGTAATCTCAAATTATCATCTAAACTTTGTTGTTTCTTTTTTTTTTTTTTTTTTTTTTTTAATTTACACGTTTCACAATATAAGAAACAAAATTAAATTTAATTAATGAATATAATACTAAAATTTTTAATTAAAATTTCAAACCAAGGTTATTTTGGATATTTCTAAATATCAATATCCTTTATGTTAATTTTCAAAACTTTAATGGTATTGAGCCAAATTTTGGAGGTTATATGGCATATTCCTAAGTTTTGAGATCAAACTACCCCTAAAATATAAAGTGGTTCATCCACATAACTAGGTTTTTTATTTGTTTTTTCGTTATTTTGTCGTTGAACTTGCTGCATCGTGTGGTTGTATTGTCATAGTACGATGATTGGTTTTTTGTCGTCTTGTTGCGTGTTTTTACAGTGTGTGAAGCGATTCGGATAGTAGAAGTATATTTAATTAAGCGAGAACCAAATGAGTGCGTCACGTGATCGTCGATATCTTTATAAAACTATAAGCATAAGGTACGGTTATTATAGGATTATCGAATGTGGCAGAACTTTTGAATTAGGTCGTTTCGTTATGTTATTAGCACTGGATATTCGTCATCGTTGTGTTTTAGAAATTTAAATCTTTATTTATATCGATTGTATTCTTTAGTTTGAATCGATAAAATTATATATTTTTTCAAAAAAATGCCACTTAAAAACATAATTATGACAATAAATTAATTAAAATTGATGAAATTATACTAATCTATAATTGGGAAATGGGCCAACCGAGATAATTGGGTGAGGTAGGTCAATTAGGCCCATTTCTAGGCCATCTTTTAGCCCAACCAACATAATATTATATGACATAGTCAAAATGGGCTAGAACTTTTTAAAATGTTAAAAAAATAATTTCATAATTTTTATTTGTTTGTAAAATAATTTTTTGTTTTTGAAGTATGTATAATTTGTTTTTTAAGACTTAAAAATATTATATAATAAATTATTTTAAAATCTTTTATATTTATATTATTTTATTTTAATTATTTTCATATTAGTATTATTTTATTTTATTGAAAAATTATTTCCCAGTCAATTGATCACTCTTTTCTTTAGATATTTTTATATTTTCAATAATAAAAAAGAATATATATATATATATGCTTATATCATATATATATATATATATATATCTATTATATATATCTATATATATATATATATATATATATATATATATATATATATATATATATAAACATGTTTTGAAAACTAACTGCTTTAAATAAAGCTATGAAAACATGTACAATTGTAAAAAATAAAAATATTATATATAAAATTATTTTACAAAATGCTATTAATTTTTTAATAACCGTTTAAAGTAGTTATCAAAATATATTTTTTTATAAAATATCTTTGAAGCATTTAAAAATATTACAAAATAGTTTTAAGATATGAATATTTTTGAAAAATTATTTTTCAAAGTAGTTTTAAAAAATATTTATTGAAAATTATTATTTGATTTTTATATAAACAAAAATTTGTTTGAATTTTGATATGTTTTTAAATTATGTTTTAAAGTAGTCATTAAAAATATAAAAAATTCATGCCAAACGGGCCAACCTAGTCTGAACCCAAATGAACTATGGGCCTAGGCCAGTTGACCCAATTCTATTCAAGTCATTAATTTTACAGTCTAACACTTCAAAAAATTGGGTCAAAATGGATTGACCCATTGTGCTTTTACACATTTTGTTAGCTATACTTTCATCATATTAAATACTTGATAACAAATAATTTTATGTTTTTAAAACATAATTTAACCTGCAGCAATTAAAAATCCAATTTTATTTTTATTTTTTAAGAATTTGATTTAATATAATCATAAGCATCAATTATAACCATTAAGAGATGGTTGAAGTCTATCTAACAACTTGATGATCTCGAGTTTGAGTCATGAAAATACGAGTTATATTTTATTGGTAAAAACTTTATCGCTTTTGTGGACCTACTCAGACACACCATGTCTAACAAAAAAACATAAGGTTTTTAAAAAAATTATAATTTATAAAGAACTAATAGTAAAATTTTGATCTAAGGAGAAAAGAAAACACATTTTAGTACACAAAATTATTTTTATAATAATTTTTTTTTTTGTAATTTATAAAAGGAATGCAAATATGAATAAAAAGTCATGGAAATGTCTAAGCTATCCTTACCTGCTCATTTTATTAAGCAAACTTCATTATTAGTTTTTCAATGATTGATGATTTTCACACAAACGTGCGTAAGGATAAGAAATGGTCTTAATCAGTATATTAAAAAATACTGTTGTAGATACTTATGGTTTTAGTCTTAGACCGCTACTCAATGGGCCAAGGCACCAACTGACTCGCGTCGTAAACGGACGGACTCATACCGTATTAAAATCAAGCGAGAACTAGCTAGACGGGAGAATCTTAAAGCTCATTTGAGAAAGCTAGAGAGTATCATATTAGAGACTCACTTCATGGCATCCCGTCTAGGGTTTTAAGTCCCTTAGTCGGTCACCCTACCGCGTATGGAAAGTTCGTTATGGATAAACATATGAAAGAGGAAAATACGCAAAAAAGATATTTATCAGCGGAATTTCCAATTTCCAAATCCCTTATTTTTAGAATATTAATTCTTGATAAGGAAGAATATTTATTACCAAAAATTAAGATATTTTATTCCTAAAATTAAGGGAATATTGACGAACCACACCTATAAATCGGGAGATCTCCCGCGAGGTGAAGTTGAGCTATGCTAAAACTCTACGAATCTTATCGTTTTTTGCTTACTTAATCATCGCCGTGGCTGGCACCTTTGCCAGGAACACCTTTTTTTAGGTTCATATTGCGCCACTGATGTTTGGAGGATCTTACGATCAAGGTAACAACAATTGGACCCGTCTGTGGGAATCAAGCGAGAAAAGTCTAAGGTTCCGGTACACCGAGGCTTGACTCCAACAATTGACTAGTGGCCTTCCTACCACTGGGCCTGTCGATTACTCCTTCCCGTTTGATTAAGTTTGAGACCAGTATGATGTCATTGATAGATGATCCGTCGCCATAGGAACAATTCCTTCATTAGCATCGGGACATGAAGGAAATAGGAGGAAGCAAAGCGGGATGGAAGGGTGCAAAGGTCATATAGCAGCTTGCATTGGGAGAATGACCAAGTATGGGCCTAGATAGAGAAACGCCGTGATCTTGGAAAAGATGTACGAGATAGCAGTCGAGATGCGCTTATAACCGCCCGCAATAAAGGGAAGGAGCTCGTTGCTCCTGACAATGTCGATATCCCAGTAGATGATGAGTTGTCTTTAGGCAGCTCCCCATCTTTAGTCTCACCCGACAAGAAAGTTCAATGATGCCGTTAATTGGTGCATCAGTAGGGCAGGAGAGAGGTAAGTATGTAGGCCAAAACTAGCCGGTTCAAGTCCACAGGGGCCGCGTCGATATTACCCCGAAGATGCGATGCCCGCCGTGTGTGCCATGCGCGATACACTTTGATCTTAGCTTGTACATCTTTGCCTTTGGTATAGAAATTGCATTCTACCATGTAACTACATTTGATTAAGAACTCGTTAAACATCTTTTCTTTGCCCCTAAACCAGAGATCAAAATATCGGTAACACGGATATATCGGTAGTGGATTTTACGGAAATATAGGAAATATCGGAAACTCTCCCGGTAAAATAACAGGTGGATATTTTTACAAAAATATCGATTATTAAATTTTTCATATTTTAATTATATAGATTATGAGAAATGATTCTTATCTTAATTTAGGTAGATTAAAATCAAATGGATTAGTAATTATTAAATTAAATATGTTATATTTAATATATTATTCAGATATTATTATGTTAAATAAATATTATTTATTTGTTTATTATTATTATAAATATAATGTAGATAATTAGGAGATTCAAATATTATATATTATAATTTTAAATTTTTAAATGATATTATTTTATTTCTTTTCCTTTTCAAATTAATATTTGATTTAAAAATATTATAAGTTATAATATAAATAAAAATAAAATAAAATATTATAAAGGGATTATGAACAAATAAATAATAAGATAATAATATAAAAAAGTTTACATTATATATAATAGAATTACACAATCAATGGCTTGGTGGTTAGAGGTGCCGATTCAGGCATTTTAGGTGGGTTGAAACCTTGACGATTTTTTCATATTTTGGAGTCATGAAAAAAAAAATCGAAGATTTGCAGGGAAAATCGGTTTAGGAAAAATCGGTTTGTATGGAAAAATCAGCGATTTTTCTCGATTTCCTTCCGTTTCCTTCCCAAAATCGTTCAACAGCAGTAGATAAATGTAGAAAAAATCGGCGAAAAAAACGATTTTTGCTTCGCCCCTTTTAAGGCGACATTCTTGACTATGAGCCTCCTCGGCGGGTTTGTCATACTAGCTTTTTCCACGTTCGATGACTCCGTTGACCGCCTGTCATATGTATAACGAGTAATGCTACTAAACGCCGATAATGATTGTGGCTGTTATTGTAAGTGTTCCTAACTAGTTTGCGGGGCTGCATTAGCTGGTTTCATGGATTCCCACCTGACTCATTAATTCAATGAACTATTGGCGACCTTAGTATCACATGATCTTTGTTATTTGCTACAAAAATAGGAACATCGGCTCCTTAAGACTATTTTCAAGCAAGAAGAAGAATACATTAGGGAATTCACAAGGAGGTTCGAAGCGAATGAGATCGATAGATAGAGTCGTATAGCATGGATCGATCCTCGAAAACTTTAGGAAGCTTTGGGCCATCTATACTTTCTTTAGTCACTATCTTTAGATCCACCAGCAATAATGAAAGAATTATAGGTAGGGTGATAGATCTTTCTATCTTGAAGGACAATATCCGTGCAACGGCGATTGTCATGATTCTGAAACTAAGCCGGTCAGGGAAATAAGTGCTGGGAAGAAGTCGTGCGGATCCGAGCAAGACGGGTAGAATGAGCGGTCGTGATCGAATACATAGAAGAGAGGCTCATAATCATTCACCCCCGAACATCTCTTATGAAGGCTATTGCCTTCTATTCGCGACATAAAGTTTAAAATGGCTATACTCGGCTGATCCTCCCGAAGAAATCGATCGCAGTGTAGATAGAGATCATGGGCATGGGGCGTCAGGTCTTAGAAGTCCTAAAAGTTCTGGTGGAAGGTGATCAAAGAAAGGGACACCTAGGAGGTATGTCAAGAACTCGACCATGGGGTGGAATCAAGCAGTATGTATGAGTCACTGATTGGTGTGGCGATCGTGAAATCTAGACCAGCAATAAACTATATAATGAGTGCGTTTGACAACCGATATCGATCAGCGCCCAGCAAAGGCTCTTGAGAGCGCCACGATTAAGGTCATGGTAAATGTTATTCACTTGAAGGCGAGACATGGAAAACAGCCAATAGATGACCATATCCTTTCCTCCATGAACGAAACCCCGGATTATTGTACTTACTATGATGCATTGGTACTACCCTACGTATTAACGGTTTTGATCGTATAGAATGTTGGTAGATCTGGCGTGCGGTAGACTTGTTGCAACTACTAGCCTTCAAGTAGATAAAGCTTTCCTTAGGTGTGGTGAACTTAGCCGGGAGAATCCTTTTGGTTTTAATGGGGTACCGTAACTCTAGGAGATGTCGTGCTCCTTGTAAAAGTCGGGCCGATCACTTAGCAAGTTTTGTTCTCAATTGTTGAAGATCTGTGGCCTTACAACGCCATAATGGGGTGGGCCTAGCTGCACTCAATGAAATCTATCCCTTCAACCTACCACTAGATGGTCAGCTATTTGACTAACGTTAGGCAGGTTGACCTTTTAAGCAGTTAGCTGGCTGCATGACAATGTTATCAACTATTTGTGCGGGAACAAAGAGGGGAGAAAAGCTCTGAAAGACATCCCCTTGAAGATCAAACCTCTACATAGCAATCACAGTTTGCCGCCCAGATCAAGGTGGAAGAGAAGGATCCGTTGGTTGTGGATCCCTTGGAAAAAGAAACGTTGGATAGGTCGGAAAGGTTCACTTACGTCAGTTCTCCCATGTCTAATGAAGAAAGGGAGCAGTTACGACTCGTGCTACTGAATAACATAGATATATTTTCCTAGAGCCACTTAGATATGGTTGGGATTAACCCGACGATGGCCTCTCATGCACTAAATTTTATCCCCACAGCCAAACCGGTAAGATAGAATGTGAGGCTTTTCCACGGACCGTAAACCAGATCATTTTAGGCAGTAAGACAACCTGCGAGAGCGGGTTTCATTAGAGAAGTGAAGTACCCCGAATGGCTAGAAAACGTGGTGGTGGTTCCAAAGAAAGGAGGTAAGTGGCAAGTATGTGTAGATTACACTGACCTCAACGAAGCATGCCCAAAAGATAGCTTCCCCTTGCCACGTATAGACCAAATTGTTGATGTCATAGCCGGGTACGGAATAATATTGTTTCTGGACGCTTTCTTTGGGTATCATCAGATTCCCATGCACCCGCCTAAAATTGCCTTCATTACACCTCACGGGTTATATTGTTACAGTGTGATGCCTTTTGGCGTGAAAAATGTAGGGGCAACTTATCAGAGGTTGGTGACCAAGATTTTTCGACCCTTTGTTAGGAAAGAAGCAATGGAAGTCACATGTCGATGATATGCTTGTGAAGAAATCTAAAACGCCCCAGCCACACGAGCATCTACAAGAAGCCTTTGAGCTATTAAGAAGGTACGACATGAAACTCAACCCTTTGAAATGTGCGTTTAGAGTCAATTCAAGTAAATTTTTAGGCTTTATGGTGGCCCCAGAGGGATAGAGCCAATCTATTCCTTCCCAGAAAACATAATGGACTCTGGGCTCCTACCTCTTAAAGGAATGTAGCAGGCGGCGACCGGCGGCGGCTCTTGGGCGGTTCATATCCCGTTTCACAGACTAGTTAAAACCATTTTTTATCACTCTAAGGGGAGCCAAAAGGGTTGGCTGGAATGTGGAATGAGACCAAGCTTTCATGGCTATCAAGCGATATCTTCTGGGAATTGCCCGGCCCGATTACGTTTAGCTAAGGGTAGGCGATACGCTCTATCTTTGCACGGCGGTGTCGAAGTCTCGTCGTCGAGCTTTGTTCAAAGAAGATGGCAAAGCGAGAAACCGGTATACTGTCTTGAACAAGCAGCACTAGATCTCCATGTGGTAGCTAAAAGCCGCCTCTTTTCCGAGCACACCCTCTCGTCGGTGCTAACTTGATCTCTCCCTTTGCGAAGCCTTATACCTGGCGACCTATCGGGGAAGGATGGCGAAGGAGTGGGCAATTGAACTAAGTGAATTTGATATTCAGTATAAATCTCCGCTTGGCATTGAAGGGACATGTATTGGCAGATTTTTTAGCAGAACTACCCGAACCAGATGTGGACCAGGGTGACGTTGCCTGGTGGATCCTTAATGTGGACGGCGCTTCTCGCCAAACGGGAGTGGGAGTTTGTTTGCGACTTAAAGCCCCAATTGGGGAAATGATAGAATAGGCCATACGACTATACTTCCCCACGTATAATAATGAGACTAAATATGAAGCAATCCTAGTCGGAATTGACCTTGCAAAGTCGGTCTCCTCGGAAATCATCATACGCAGTGACTCTCAACTAGTAGTGGGACAGATAAATGGAGAATACGAAACGCGAGACCAGCGCATGGTCAGGTATGCAAGTTTGGTCAAGCAACGATTGGAGAGTTTTACGGCTTGGAAGCTTGAGCATATCCCGAGGGATTAGAATGAAAAAGAGCACATCTTGTTGCGATAGTAGCTCATCCTCGATCTGAAAGCGATATTCCTCCTCTTCTTTTTCCCGATTCGGCATCATCAGTCTTTATGACCATATAAACGAAATAAATGAAGCATGTTCTTCTTATATGACTCCAATAATGCGTTATTTGAGCTCAGGAGAATTTCCACATAACAAGATTGAAGCCCACAAGATTCAAGTCCAGGAAGCTAGATTTTCCCTCGTGAATGGACAATTATATAAACGGTCTTTAGACGGGCCGTATCTGATGTCTCACCCGGTCAGCCGAGGGCGTGTAGTATTAATAGAACTCGAAGGAATATGTGGGAAACCATTAGCGGCATAACTGGCTCATAGGGCTTATCATTAAGGTTATTATTGTGACCATGAAGGTAGTGCGATCCTCACGTTAGGAAGTCTGACGGCTTGCTAACGACAAGCCCCTATCTTAAGGGTGCCGGCTCATGATCTAGCCACCATCACAAGCCTGCCCTTCGCTCAATGAGGGATTGATATAGTTGGACCACTGCCTACTGCCCTAGCTCAGAAAAAGTTATTATTGGTGGCCACTAACTATTTCAGCAATGGATAGAAGTTGAAGCCTTCACCTCCATCAAAGATAAAGAAATCGTTCAATTTGTTTGGAAGAATATAATTTGTTGATTCGGAGTGACAATGGGCCATAGTTTGATAGTAGAGTATTTAGAAATTTTTGTCATGAGTTGAAAATAAAAAACTTGTATTCAACCCCACGATACCCGGAGAGCAATGGCCAGGTGGAAGCATCCAACAAAACTCTTTTAACGACTTTGAAAAAATGACTACATTTGGCTAAAGGAAAATGGGTAGATGAGCTACCAGGAGTTCTTTAGGACTATAGAACAATCGGCCGGAGGCTAAATGAAGAGTCCTCGTTTGCCCTCACCTACGGGATGGAGGCCATAATTCCTACAAAAATTGGGGTGCCCACGCTTCGAACGAAAATCCCTGAGAAGGCTAATACTGAAGCCATTGCGAAAGATTTAGATATGACAGACGAACTTCGTGAAGCTGTGGTTGTACGTATGGCATCGAACCAACAAGGAATGACAAACCTATATAATAGACATGTGAAGCCGCGTGTATTCCGAGTTGGAGACCTGGTCTTGATAAGGGTTTTTGAAAACACGGCTTACCCAACAACCGACAAGTTCCAACTAAATCGAGAGAAGGGCCATACACAATAGTTAAAGTGGGGGTAGACAGATCGTACGCATTGGATAAACTGGATGGGATGCCAGTGCCTAGGATATGGAATGCTATGCATCTTAAGAAGTATTATTAATAAAAACTTTCTTTAGAGGTACTATCAATAAAGTTTCCTTTAAAGCATTTTCTTCCAATTCTAGGAATATTATCAATAAGATTTCCTTTAAAGGTATTATCAATTAAATTTCCTTTAGAGTGTTTTCTTTTAATTCTTAAAATAATTCCATATCGAAGGCTAGATGTGGCTCATAACCTGTATTGCTAAGACCCGGATGTGGCACATAGCCTCACGACACTTTCAAAAAGACTAGATGTGGCTCATAGCTTCTTCAGCCTTTCAAAATACTAGATGTGGCGTAGTGTTGGCACTCAAAGGCGAATGTGGCTCCTAGCCTACTAGCTCATGCCTAAGCGCAGGTGGCTCTTGGCTTGTTGGTTAGAGACGAGAGCCCGAGAAATGGTGCCTTGCTGCTCACCGCGTCGCAGGCCTTACTAACCGCTCCAAAAGTTAACGTTCAGTATCTGAAGCAACTATCTTAGTTAAGATTCGTGGGAAGGAGTTGTGAGATACAAGGAATCAATGATATAAGTAAACAAAAAATTGTATTTCATAAATATGCTAACAACGTCAAAAAAATAATACATATAAGTCATGGCGGCCAAATGGGCCGATTACAACAAAAAGGAGGGAGGGGAGAATTTAAGGTGATCTAACAAAGTCCTCAACAGGAGCACTCCTCTTTGGATCCTTTGCCTTCTCTATCGTTTCGCTTTGCTCCGCCTCGATTGTTGTGACCTCCGTGGCTACTGGGGCTGGCAGACACCTAGGATTCATGAAGAACTCTAGAGGGAGCGGGTCAGAGGAGTCGAGCATGCCATCTGGAACCTCTGGCTAGTCTCCACAGATGTTGTGTTTGAACGCACAACACCCGTAACCATATGCGAAGATCAGCTTCAAGGCCTTCTGGTAGTCCTCCTCCTTGGCCTCTTTGTCCTTGCCCGCTTAGGATTGGAGGGAAGACACTTCATCCTTAGCCGCCTCGATATCGGCGAGGAAGGAAGTCAGCTCAACCTACATGATGGTTAGCCTCGATAACTTCTTCAGCCTCTTGGTTGTCGCTAGAACATCTTGGACCCTAGCCATCTTCCTCCGCCCAGATCGTCGCTTCACCACCACGGGTAGCCAGGGCGACCTAAATACGCCTTGGCTTCATCCTCTCATTTCGCACTTATCCTCTGTGCCCTCCTTGGCCTTCCTTTCCCGGTGCTTGGATCTACCGCGGCGCGCTGGCCATCTTCCCAAGGCCCCGGTCCTTTGTGGTGGTCGACACTAGCGTCGGCTTCTTAGCATTGTCCAGCCAGAGATGGAGCTCCCTATGCTAGCATGCCATGTTCCGGATAGCAATGGGGCTTTATGAAGGAAAAGAGCGTTAGAAGAAAACCGACGAGACTCACGATCAAACAATTAGAAGTCTGACCATACCAGCTCAAGCCGTCTTGTCGAAGTCATGGTTGCAAATATGCATCCCGGCCTTGGCCACAAGTTGGTAGGACTTTTTATCTAAGTAGTTGGGGAAGAGGATGGAATATTCTTGACCACTCACAGGTATTGAGAGATTTGTAGCCCTTCTTCGATCAGGGCCGGGTTTAAGCGGTCTGAACGAATCAGGGGATGCCACCTAAAATTGATGCCCCGATTGGGGCTCTGATACCACTAACTTTTATTTACAATAACTTTAAGCTCATTCATATAATGTTAAACATTCTACTTGTATTACATTCTATAGCAGCGGATTACAAAATATAAATACAAGCTCCATATATGGAAGTGTTTAACATTTACAATATTTACATTGTTTGCAAAAGAAACAAAAAGTCATTTACATTATACCAAAAATCTTCTAGTGGACCCCTAGTGATGTGTTGACCTTGGCTGCTGATGTGGATCGTCTTGTCCTCTTGTTTCCTCTTTTGTACCTACACGGATTAAACACCCGTGCTAAGCTTATAGCTTAGTGGGAATTTACACATATGGACGACCTCTAACAAGGGTCATCCCAGTTTAAACGCATGCATATCTTTATGACACATATAACATGTACATATATTTATCCATTACTCATGTCTACTTTCTTTTCTCATCACATGTTTCTTTTCTTATCATATTTCATATACTTTTCGTGTCATTTTATACTGTATTTCTTGTTCTTGTAACTATATACTATCATCGCATATCAGTGCTATGCTTCACATATCATATCATATACTTTATACATTTCCTTTACATATACTTTTCATTTTCTTTCATATTCATGCCTGCGAATACCACACATAAGTGAATCTGAGAGAGAAGCTATGTACGAAAGGAACATCCTTTGTTCTCTATGCAGCTATGTACCTGAGAAAGAATACTATCACTATACGAGACAATGATCTCTATCTGTATGTACCCGAAGGTACTATCAGCGTATGCCGAAGGCAGTGATCTACGTATGTCATCGCGGATCTAGATCGGCAGATTAAGCGGATCGAATCAGAAGTCGTGCGATACTATCATACCACTATACTATCTTGTATTGGGATGACTCTCATTGATCTGTTCTTCATCAGATGGTAGTTGTATCGTATACAAACAATTTGCTGTAACAAAATCATTTACATATACCACAAGAATTACCATCGGAGTGGTGTCCATAAAAGTCTATACATCTGAGTCATTTACTTATACCTGGCATTTCTATTACAAAACCTCGGTGCGGAGGCGTAGCTGGTGAGCACCTATCTACGAGATGGCACCTTTCTGGCGATGTAGGATGTCTGTCCTCTATCCTTGTCTTCTCTTGCATGCCTACACGAGGATTGAACACGTCTTAGATTTACGCTTAGTGGGAACATAAACATGAATGACCGATGGTAATGAATCGCAGCTTATATACATATGCATTTCATCTATCTATACATATTCATATAACTTTATTACTTATCATCTTTACATGCTTATTGCATGTCAACCTTTTTCCCGTTACCTGTACTATGTCTTTGGCATATCTTTTATCTATACTTTTACTGTATTCCTATACTTCTCATCTTTCTGTTCTATGACTTATACTTTTACTATCGTATCATATACTATCATATGTTTTCACATAAACTTTCATGTGTTTTCATATACTATATTTTCTTACTCCTTTTCTCTTTTATCTACTTTCTATCCTTTTAGGTGTACTATACTTTGTACTTTCCGTATCTTTGTATTCATGTCTTTGTTCTTATACTATTTTCATATATCTATATTCGTATACTATTCATTTCCTATCTTGTTTTCTGTTATACTTTTCATATGGCTTTCTCTTTTATGTACTTGCATATGTTGTCATATACTTTCATATGATATTCATATACTGTGCTTTTCATATACTATACTTTTTCATATACTGTACTTTTCATATGCTTTTCATATACTTTATCTGTCATATACATTTCGTGTCATTGACACTTTATTTCTTGTAATTGTATACTTATCATATACTTTTCTCTTTCATATACTGTACTTGTTCATATACTTTTCATGTACTATGTACTTTTCATATACTGTCATATTGTACTTTACTTCTTGTTCTTGTAACTGTCTATAATTTCATCGCATAACAGTGTTATGCTTCTCATATCATATCATATACTTTTTACATTTCTTGTATATACTTTTCTTTCACATGTTTCATACCTACCCAGGCTACCTTAGGGCTTGAATCTGGGGAAATAAGCATATGTACCGAGTACTATCCTTTATGCTGAGACAATGATCTACATCTGTGTATGTCTTGAAAGTCTCTTATCATTTGTACTAGACATTGATCTCTATCTGTTTATACGGAAAATTAATATCCGCTAATGCGGGACGGTGGCCCTGCCATGTATGTAGTGACCCTTCGGGGCCATAGTGATCTGGCGGGATCTATGTCATCGATCGACGGGGCCTCGATATTTGTACATGTATGCTGCCTTGTGGCTGTATTTTCCACACATAGGCATGCTGTCATCCTCTACCGGGTTCTAGCGGACAATCGGCTTTATTACGTTTTACGTACATATCTCATAAGCATGAATAACTATTGTTATCATAATTGCTTATGCAATGTATACTATCATTATTTTAATCTGTATTTGTTCTCATATCTGTAGTTTTATATTACGGCTCTCATATTTCTCTATAAGACATATATTCATATCTTTTTATATCATTTAGTTTTGTCTCCGTATCATATATGTAATCCTATCATATATCATGAATGCATCTATGCACTCTTGTATTTATATATTCATATATAGCTTTATATATTCATATCTCTTTATATATTTATATGTGTTTCTTTATGCATTCTGTCCAGGTTGCTATTCATTATATATTTCTATCATGTATGCTTTTACTTATTCATATATTCATATCATATACCCTTATATTCATATCCTTTCCTATACATGCTTCTCTTTGTCGGATGCCGCTATCTTGTATTTCATATCTTTGTTCCATGTGCCCCCTTTCTGTCATGCCTTTACTATGCCTATCCTTCGTGTACATGTGCTCATTCCTGTGCTTTGTCATCTTTTACTTATCTCTATCGTTCTTATCATTTATGCATTTCTATCATGTGTTCCTAGCATGTTCCATCGTATTCATTTCGGTATGTCTATCATATATTCATATCATATACGTTGCATATACATTTCCTTTTTCATATACTTTTCATTTACTTTTATGTTCATGTTCATATTTCAGTTCGTTTTCATGTTTCATATCATATTCATGTTTTCTTGTTCCTCTATGAATCTACTTTACTTAAAAATTGGAATCATTCCAATTGACTCATCCAAATTCAAATTATGGCATTTTCATGCCAACTAGTCATTTTACAGATTTTACACTCGGGACTGTTTGAAATACCCATTTTTCCAGTGTCTTGCCTCCATATTTGACATTGGTTCTTTGTACTCCTTTAAATCTAAGGTGCTAAGGGTTCTTCTCCAATTGGAATCACCCAAATCGGAGCACCGAAACTCGAGTTATGTTCGCTGCTCCGAAATTCTCTATGATCAAGCGATCACGAGGGTGGCTTGCACATAGCCTCACTTTGAGTGAATTTATGGTCCACTTAGAGTCAGAATTTGACGATGCCTATTTCTGGATTTTTGGTTATACTTGAAGTTTAGTTTAACTAGCAACTTGAATCACTCAAATCGAATAAGAAATGAGGGTACTTAAGCCAAAATAAGAAAGGTACAGTGAAAGCAGAAAAAGCAGAACACCACATCTTGGGTACCGGCTCGACCTGTGCCGTGCAAGTCTTCCAGCTTGCCCAAAATGTGGGCTTTTCTTCAATTTTTCCATATATTTTCACCCAAATCCACTCAATACTCAATATACACCTCAAAACCCCTTCATATCCATCTTGAAGTCTCAATTATACTTAATTCATCTTTCAATACATATCTTTCTTCAAAATTCTTTCATGAATCACTCCCAAAACAACTCTCATATGGGTCATAACCCATTCACAAGCCAAATACAAAGATTTGTTAGGGTTTGTTCTAAACCCTAACTCAATTACTTGCAATTTAACATGAATCCATCCTCAAAAGGAGGATTTAATACTTATCTTGTGCCATTTAGAGTTTTACCAACCCTACTTTCAATAAATCTTTGATCAGGATGAAATCCTAACAAACCCTAGGTTTAGGAACAACTAATAACCATGCAATTGTATGGAAATTCATACAAGAATTCATAGTTCCATACCTTTTTGGCCTTCCTTTCCTCTTCTCTTCTCTTCGTTTTCTCTTCCTCTTCCTCTTCTTCTCTCTTTTCCTCTTCTCCTCTTAACTTCTCACGTTTGGTCTCCACGTCAGGGCCAATTGGTCTTCTCTTATCCACTCCTCCTAAGGCCACGTTTGAAAAACCATTTTGGCTTCTTTTCTCATTTTGCTAAATAAGCCCTTCCATTCTTTGTGTTATATTCCATCTTTTCTCTAATTGCCTTGCATCCCATAACTTCTTCTATATTTGCATTTCATTTTAAACATTTCATATAACACTAGTCTTTCCTTTTATGACCACTAGGTCCTTAAATTAGTAAATTACATATTTTCCCTTGGCTTTATTATTAATTCACAGGTCTCGTTTTATTTCCAGGGGTCACTATTTAGTTTTTTTTTAATATACCTACTAACAAGTCAGCGCTGGGGTATAATTTAGGGATGTGCAATTGCCAGCCCCAATAGGGCCATTATAATGATCGAGCAGGATCTATGTTGCTCGACCCAAGCGGGGTCTCGATATCTGTATCTATATCTTTGCGCCTTTGTGTCCACATAGGCATACTTTATCTATCGACTAAAAGTCATGGGCATGTCTACGTCAATATTATTATGTTTTCTTAATAATCATGCATGTATTAGAAAGATATCGATATACGCGAATACTGCGATATCATGTATACTTAGGAGATATTCGGTATCAAATAATCTTTTATACATGTTGAGCGCCACCTTTTCATAAAACAAATTCATATACTTATTTGTACTTTTATTAGACTTATACTTATTTAGGAACGTACTATCCTATCATAGGGCATTAAGTTTGCCCATATTCCACTAGAGACAGTTTGAAATACTCATTTTCAGGGGTCTTAACTCCATACATGACACTGGTTCTTTGTACTCATTTGAAGCTAAGGTGCTAAGGGTTCTTCTCCAACTGGAATCACCCCGAATCAGACACGAGAGCTCAGATATGTTCCTAAGCAATGAGACTACTCTATGTTCGAAACAGAACCAGAAATTAGCTTGAACATAGCTCTACTTTGAGTTACTTTCTGGGCCAAATGGGTTATAATTTGAAGATACCTATTTCAGGAAGATTTGTTCTCCTTGAAGTCTAATTTACCTAGCAACTTGAATCACTCAATTCAGACAAGAAATGACCAAGTTATGGCCAGAAAACGCGTTGGTCAAATAAAACATTGAGTGCAGTCGCAGGCTTGGTGCGGCCTGTCGATCAGAACACATGTGGTACCGGTACCAAACCTCGAAAATGTAAAAATTGTGGTTTTCTCCCGTTTTTTCCATATATTTCCGCAAACTGACTCAATACTCAATACACATATCAAAACCACTCAATATTCATCTTGTAACCTCTATTCTACTCAAATCATCTTTCAATACTTATCTTACTTCAAAAACCTTTCATGAATTACTCCCAAAACAACTTTAATATGGGTCATAACCCATACATAAACCAAACATAAATATTAGTTAGGGTTTGTTCTAAACCCAAACTCCATTACTTGCAATTAAACCATGAATCCAACCTCAAAGGATTCCATACTCTTCTTGTACCATTTAGGGTTTTACCAACCCTACTTTCAAGAAATCTAGGGTTGGGATGAAATCCTAACAAACCCTAGGTTTGGGGACAAGCTACTATCCATACAATTCCATGGAAATCCATACAATTTCATGGAAATCCAGACAAACTTTAGAATTCCATACCTTTTTGGATCTTCTTCTTCTTCTCTTCTCTTCTCTTCCTTTTCTCTTCTCTTCTCTTCTCTTCCTTTTCTCTTCTCTTCTCTTATCTTCTTTTTCTTCTTTTCTCTTATTCCTTTCTCTCTTCTTCTCTTCCAACCGTATGAGCTCTCTTTTGGAGGCCAAAAATGAGATATTTTTGTGTCTCTCCTCATTTTTATACTTAATTTCCCTTTTATTTGCACATAGGTCCCTCATCTTCATTTATTTACAATTCAACTTATACTATACTCTACTTTGGCATACAATCTTATGAGATTATGACCTTTAAGTCCTAAATTGGTAAATGACCAATTTACCCTTGTCTTTTGTATAAATTTTGTGTTTTGCTTATTTTATTTTTAGCATTATTTTATTCCTGAAAACTATACATTTACTATTATTATAGCCTAAACATGCTATAAAACTGTTAGGGTATAATTTGGGGTGTTACAACTCTCCCCCCTTTTAAAAGAATTTCGTCCTCGAAATTCATCTTTGATCGAAGGATTGCGTCTCTTTGTGCTCTCATAGTTGCTTTTGGCTCATAAGTAGCTTCTTCTCTGCCATGGTGTTGCCAGAGCACTTTTACTAATGGTACTTGTTTGTTCCTCAACTGTTTCACTTCTCGAGCCATAATTGCCTTTGACTCTTCATTATATGACAAATCCTCTGTGCGCATCTAACACTAGTAATATGTGCGACTCATCAGAGCGGTATCTCCGAAGCATTGACACATGAAACACATCGTGTAATTTGGCTAACTCCGGAGGGAGTGCCAATCGATAAGCCATAGGACCAATACGTTCCAGAATTTCATATGGCCCTATGAACCTCGAACTCAATTTGCCTCTCTGGCCAAACCGTAGAATTTTCCTCCACGACGATACTTTTAAGAAGACCTTGTCTCCCACTTCATATTCTATATCTTTCCTTTTCAAATCGGCATATAAATTTTGTTGATCACTAGCCGCCTTTAACCTTTGCCGAATAACTTGTACTTTCTCTTCTATATCTTTTACTATGTCTAGACCAATCATCTTGTACTCATTCAACTCTGTCCAACATACCGGAGTTCTACATCTTTGTCCATATAGAGCTTCATACGGTGCCATGCCAATGCTGGACTAATAACTGTTGTTATAGGCAAATTCCATGAGTGGAATATACCTATCCCAACTTCCAGTGAATTCCATGACACAACCTCGAAGCATATCTTCGAGCATGAGATCAATCTCTCGGTATCCATGCATGCGGGGATGGAAATGGCATGCGAAATTCAGCCTAGTACCTAAGGCTAACTGTAGTTCCTTCCAGGTCTCGATGTAAAGCAGCGGATCTCTATCCGGAGCACAATGAGCATGACGACACCATAAATACTGATCGCGCGATCTCTTTCCACATATGAAGCTCGGCTAGTCGAGTGTCAAGTAGAATGATCGATCTGGCCCCGGTAGAAATAGGCCGACTTTGTGAGCTTATCAACAATCACCTAGGTAGAGTCATGTTTTTGTTGTGTGAGGGGAAAACTGGGCCACAAAATCTATGGCCAATGTTATCCTGACCGTTGAGGTGGAAGGGGTTCAAATAGACTGTTAGACGGTGTTCGACGACTTGTTGACCTGCGTCCAGACATTTAGACACACATACCACATCACGTCTCTTTTCATTCCTTTCCACTACCAATAATGTTGTTTCAAATCCTGGTACATCTTATTACCTCGGGATGCATGGTAAATCTTAGTATTATAGGCTTGAATAGTAGCTTTTGCTTTAGCTCTTTATCATCTAGCACACATAATCTGTTTTGGAAATACAAACTTCCAGCTTCTTTCAAGAAAATCGGTCTCATCACCATCTCTAACCATATGTAACTTTTAAGCCAGCTCACATCATTTTTACGAACGCTCCCCATAATCACATTTTCTTTAACCGCAAATTTGTGCTTTTAATTGAGCTAATATAGCTCCATCATCACACTTCATCTCCATTCACTATATTGAGTGACATTCTTTGCCAGCGTCTTTTGCTTAAAGCATGCGCTACCACATTAGCTTTTCGGGGTGATAATCTATAATGCCGGTCATAATCTTTGAGCAGCGTAACCACCTCCGTTGTCTGGAATTAAGCTCTTTGAGTGAGTAGGTACTGAGACTCTTGTGATATGTATAAATTACATTTTCCCCATATAAGTAGTGTCGCCATATTATTTTCAAGCAAACACTACATAACCAACTCCTAGGTCATGAGTGGGATAATTATATTCATGTGGCTTCAAGCATGCAGTTGCATAAGCCACCACTTTCCCATCTTGCATTAACACGCATCCCGAGCGATGCACGAAGCATCCACTTTATACAAAATTATACTCTCTTTCTGAAGTGGTAGAAATGTATCAATGCAGTGCTTTTAACTAGCATTTCTTTCATGTTCCAAAACTATTGACATGTATACGTCACTCAAACTTACTCCTTTCTTGGTAATTTAGTGAGCGGAGAAACTAGCAACCACTTTCCACAAATCTTCTATAATACTTTGTTAGGCCCGAGAAACTCCTACCTCGGTTTACCGCCGAGGCGTTCAATTACCACAACTTCAATTTTAGTAGGGTCAACTCTTATACCCTGAGCATACACAATATGGCCTAGGAATGAAACTTCCTTTAGCCAAAAATCACATTTGCTGAGTTTAGCATACAACTTTTTCTCTCTCAAAGTTTGTAGAACTATTTTCAAATGTTGCTCGTGCTCCTGCTCATCTCTGGAATATACCAATATGTCATCAATAAATATAACAAAAAACTGATCTAAATAGAGATTCGAATACCTTTATTCTTCATTAAATCCATGAATCTTTGCTTAGGTGCATTAGTCGGCAAATGGCATGACGAACTCATAATGGCCATATCGAGTTCTAAATGCGATCTTCGACACATCGACATCTTTAACTCTTTAGCGATAGTACTCGATTGCAAGTCCCATCTTTGAAAAGACACCAGCTCCTTTTAAGCGATCAAAGAGATCTTCAATTCTAAAACATGGGTACTTATTCTTAACCGTCACTGTTGTTTCATAGATAATCAATGCACATTAAATGAGTGCCCGTATTATTTCTTTTCCGCAAATAAAGAACGAGGTGCACCAGGGAGCGAGCTCAGGTCGGACAAATCCTTTATCAGCACACTCATAGTTGAGTCTTCAACTCTTTTTCTTTCGATTAAGAGCCATCTGTATGTGGTTACCTAGACATAGGGGCCCATTCTGATCTGTTCATGGTTAAGTCCACCTCCCTCTCTTGAGTGGAGCCACGGTAACTCTTACGGGAATACATGCGGGAAACTCCTTACTGCGGGATCTTTTTCTACATCGGCTTGACCTCTCTTGGAGTCAAGTATTACAGCAAAGAATGTCACATCCTTTCGTAAATCTCCTAGATTGCATAAATGGAATCCACATTGGACGTGCACTTGATCCAATGCCTTGTACTATCACCTCGATCTGAAATTGAGGAGCATCTCAACCTACGTATCTTTTGTCACAATCAATGATTGCGGTGCTTAAACAAACCCGTCCATTCGAGAATCAAGTCGAATTCACCGAGAATGGTAGGGTATCAAATCAGCGAGAAACTCTCTTTGCCCCAGTATAACAATGGGGCGATTTACGTATATGCTATTTACGCTATCGCATGCCCCGTGGAATTGTCACATGCATGTCATAATAACACTAGCGTTGTTGGTATTTTATCGAACACATGCTCAATGCATACATATGGTGTGCGCGATGAATCCGAGGATACATTAATGCGTGCATCTTAATATCATATAGAAAATATACCGAGTAATCGCCGGGGAGCATCCGATCCTCCGCAGTATCTTAGCATATCTTTCGTGCTGGTGCTGAAGCATAGAAGCGATCTCTTGTCTGCGACACTTTGGCCTCCACTTGTCCTCTATGCTAGCTGGCCCCTGACCTCTACCTGCATCTCGCAGTCGAGCAGGTGTTTGCCGCGGAGACCTCTCTGTATTGTGCGGGGATTCCTATTGTCTGCTGACTCTTTGGGACAATTTGCCATCGAGATGTTGGGAGTGCTTCCACATCCCAAGCACCCTCTTTGTCCCAGTAATCTACAAACCCCCAAATGTCGTCGATGGCAATGAGGGAACTCTGGAATTTCTCCTTTCCAATTAGGCACCTGCACATCTTGAGTGTACATTGGATCACTGCCTTCTACCTCTTGTAGCGGAGCCTTATTAAGTTAAATTTTGGAGACTCCTAGCTCATTTCCCGGAAGGAAAACCAATCTCTGAAAACTTCTTTTTGAGATCTTTCTTTCTTTATCAGTTTCTGATCTCTCTACTTTCTGTTGCGACTTGAACTAGCCCGATAAAAAATCCTTTGTTTGAAGAGAGAAGTCCTAGGTGCTAAATACCTCTTGATGGAATGTCACCGGTCCATCCTCAAATTGCCTACACGAGAAATGCCTTAGTGAGGGACTGACAGTTACATACTTGCTAAGGCAGTGAACTCTTTCTCATATTCGACCATCGTGAGAGTTCCTTTGCTTCAAATTTAGGAGCTGCTTCCGGCGGACTCGCCATCTCGGTAGCATTACTTTGCCTGAACTCTTGGACAAAGAACTCCCGAGTCATGGGATTTGGAATCCTTGGACTTCGGCGCTAGTTTCCACACGATGTATGCGCTAACTTTTTGCAATAGTGAGGCGCACATGATACTTTACGATCGGGCGGGCATCCCAGCTTCCCTCCACGATATTCTTTGCAACTTTTTCTAACCAAATATGCTTTGTCGACTCTCTTCATGTTTGTCCATGGACTTCACCCCCATGTTCTCTTACCATATCTATCGGGGCTTTTGGAGCTGTTAATCTTTCTAATACCCAAGTCATATCCCGTATTATTCTAGCGCCCATTCGCTCAAATGAACTTGGCTCTCACTCGACAGATCTCGTATGATCCGGTCGCCATTCCTCAAGCCTCCAGGTTAAACTCTCACCGCTTCTTCTATTAGATTTGGAGGATGATCCATCTATGCAAAACACAAGGACATCCACATCAGGTTAACACATTACTAAACACATGCTTTTCTATCATATACTCTATTCTAGAGCCACCTAAACCTAGGCTTTTCCAGACATCGCCTAAACCTAGGCTTTGATACCACTCAACTATGATGCCCCTTCTTCGATCCGACCCGGTTGGTGGGGTCCGAACTGAATCCAAGATGCCACTAAATTGTAATGCCCCTAGTTGGGGTTCTGATACCACTAACTTTTATTTACTATAACTTTAAGCTCATTCATATAATGTTAAACATTCTACTCGATTACACTCAGAGCAAAGGATTACAAAATATAACATAAGCTCCATATATGGAAGTGTTTAACATTTATAATATTTACATTGTTTGCAAAAGAAACAAAAAGACATATACATCATACCAAAAATCTTCCAGTGGACCCCTAGTAATGTGTTGACCTTGGCTGCTAATATGGATCATCTTGCTCTCTTATTTCCTCTTCTGTACCTACACGGATGAAACACCCGTGCTAAGCTTATAGCTTAGTGGGAATTTACACATATGGACGACCTCTAACAAGGGTCATCCCACTTTAAACGCATGCATATCTTTATGACACATATAACATGTACATATATTTATCCATTACTCATGTCTATTTCTTTCATTACATGTATCTTTTCTGATCATATTTCATATACTTTTCGTGTCATTTTATACTGTATTTCTTGTTCTTGTAATTGTATAGTATCATCGCATAACAGTGCTATGCTTCACATATCATATCATATACTTTATACATTTCCTTTATATATACTTTTCATTTTCTTTTATGTTCATGCCTACAAATACCACAGAAGTGGATACGGGAGAGAACTGTATGTACCCTAAGGTACTATCACACCGTTTCTATCCGTATGTACCCGGCTGCACTATCACTATACGAGATGCTGATCTCTATCTCGTATGTACCGCTGGGTACTATCTCGTGACGCCCCAAACTCCGGGGTCCGCTGACAACCCGTCA
Source organism: Tetrastigma voinierianum (assembly GCA_016808115.1). Lineage (NCBI taxonomy): Eukaryota > Viridiplantae > Streptophyta > Magnoliopsida > Vitales > Vitaceae > Tetrastigma > Tetrastigma voinierianum. The sequence continues at coordinate 38,230 of JAEQBH010006045.1, read as the reverse complement.
ACTCCGCTGAATATCGTGATGCCTGCAACCCGACACCACCATGCAGGAAAATCGCGTAGTCCCTTTGTACTGAGCTCTACCCAACGTACAAACCTGTCCCAACAAGTTTTGACCACACAGGTCCACATATGAATAAAAATGAGTAAAAATGGCCACTTGGGCCCCCGTGAGAGATCAATACTTCATCAAAATATATCCTAACCAAATATATTACATGGTTCAAGAGTTTTTACATTACTCTTAATTCAACATATATTAAAATTTACAATTGTAATACATGTTATACAAAATCAATACCAAAGTAAAAATCTGGATTTCTTCTAAACGCGGCCTCTAGTGAGCTCGCCTTCCCGACGCTCCCCTCAGACCGAAATGGTGATCCTCGATAGTGAGTTGCAGCCCAAGAGAGATAATTTCCTACATGGGTTACTCCCCACCTAAGTGCACATGCATGGCAAAACAAACACATTCAAGCAATTTCATGAACCTACTTGAATGTTTACATGACCGATCCCGTGTCCCAAGTCCTCACCGACTCTCTCACACATGCCTAAGCCAACATGCTGAGTTAAATAATCGCTTTCAAAATGCTTTATGTTCTTGAAAACATACTACCTAGTTTCCTATGAAAAATATCGACTACCCTCCGAGGAGAATGTGGCCGAGAACCTTCCGAAACACCCACGGGTTCCTCCGACGTGCAATTGTTGACCATCTACCAACACAATTCTCCGGGAAAATCTTCCATCGAAATTCCTTTCACAAACATTTTCTATTTAACTTTCACTCCCATGTCACGACTCAATTCCTAATATTCTAGGTGCCCCAAAGGCATATGGAATGCATGATGCTAATTCCTGGAATACATTCATGCTAATATATTCACATGCATATATATTAACATAATTAATCACATAACATGTTATGCAATTTCACAATCAATTACACCAAAATTAGCTCACATGGGCTAATTAGCAAACACAAGCAATTTATTTTGAATCACTCAACATCATAAAAATTCACACAAAAATATTAATGTCACTATTCACATGAACAGTAAAACCCTCGGGTTACTGTTCACTATCACTCAATATAGGAATTTTCCACTCACCAAAGCTTTGAGACCGAGCTTACGGCTAAAACAAGCCTTTAACATTCTAACTATCATGATTGCTCTTAAACAAGCGATTAACACAAGTAGAAAAGATCCCCACCGTTGGAGCTGCCTGAACTCCACTTAAACAAAGGCCCACGCGCATTCCCTCGAGTAGAACAATTTTCTCCTTCTTGCTCCATCGAAAACCGACGGTCCGATAGATCGGAAATCTGCAGAGAAAGGAGGTCCTCTCTCCTAAAATTGAAAACTCCACGCACGCCTCTCCACCAAAAAACTTACCGCCCCGATTCTCAGCCCATTCGAAAGCCTCTTTGAAGAAGACAACACTATTCCACTTTTTTGTCCTATTATCATTTACAAATTCCGAAATTCCCATCATGTCCCTTCTCTTGGATTTTTGACACTTGGCACTATTTCGGCCATCCATTTCCACCATCTCTCTACTCATGCAACTTGTGTCACATGAGTACATGTTATAGGTGACTTTTGTCACATCACATGTCGTTTTACGGCACCTGATACTCGATGCCTCGAAAAACGTGCAAATTCGACCGCTCTCGAATTCGGCGAAATTGATACGGGTAGCTAAATTTCGCGAGACGATTCCAACGGTGAAATCTGTTTCATCATCCGAGATATAGAAAATTTTCAGATTTTTTTACCGAAATTAAGATTTTGCCAATTTTCCAGAAATTAGAATTTTCTCGGGTCTTACACTATCACTATACAAGACAGTGATCTCTGTATGACCCAAACGGGGCCACTATAATGATCTAAACGGGATCTATGTCATCGACCCAAACGGGCCCCAATATTCAGATCCGTATGCCGCAAAGATCGTGTCCCCAGGCACGCCCATCTATCCAACTACCTGGCCATGCTATATTAACCGATATTATTATGTTTTCTAATAACTGGGCCTTGTGTCAGAAAGATATCTCGATATACATGAATACCTACCGATATTATGTATACTTTCAGGAGATATTCAGATCAAATAATCTTTATACACGTTGAATCGTACCTTTCTCATATAACAAATCTCATATACTTATTTGTACTTTTATTAGACTTATACTTATTTAGGAACTTACTATCCTATCATAAGTATTAAGTTTACCCATATTCCATCAGTGGATAGTCCTAAATACTCATTTCAGGGTCTTAACTCCATACATGACACTGTTCTTTTGTAATTATTTGAAGCTAAGGTGCTATGGTTCTTCTCCAACTGAATCACCCAAATTGGAGCACCAAAACCAAGATGTCCAAACAACCGAGACTACTTCTATTGTCAAAATGTAACTTAAATCGGGTTTCAACATACTTACTTTGAAAGTGACTTTCTGGGCAAAATGGGTCAGAATTTGAAGATACCTATTTAAGAGAGATTTGTTCTCCTTGAAGTCTAGTTTACTTAGCAACTTGAATCACTCAATTCGAACAAGAAATGACCACGTATGGTCAAAACACTAACGCTGGTCCAAAACAGAACATTGGGTACCGGTACCGACTTTTCGGTACCGGTACCAGTCGATCAGAACACATGTGGTACCGGTACCAAACAATGTGGTACCGGTACCAAACAATGTGGTACCGGTACCAAACAATGTGGTACCGGTACCAAACCTCGAAAATGCCCAGAAATTGTGGTTTTTCTCCCATTTTTTCAGATATTTCCACCCAAACCAACTCAATACTCAATACACACATCAAAACCACTCCATATTCATCTTGTAAACTCCTATCTCACTCCAAATCATCTTTCAATACTTATCTTACTTCAAAACCTTTCATGAATTACTCCCAAAACAACTTTAATATGGGTCATAACCCATACATAAACCAAACATAAAGATTAGTTAGGGTTTGTTCTAAACCCAAACTCCATTACTTGCAATTAAACCATGAATCCAACCTCAAAGGGAGGATTCCATACTCTTCTTGTATCATTTAGGGTTTTACCAACCCTACTTTCAAGAAATCTAGGGTTGGGATGAAATCCTAACAAAACCCTAGGTTTGGGGACAAACTACTATCCATACAATTCCATGGAAATTCATACAATTTCATGGAAATCCATACAAAACTTTAGAATTCCATACAAAACTTTAGAATTCCATACCTTTTTGGATCTTCTTCTTCTCTTCTCTTCCTCTTCTTTTCTATTCTTTTCTTCTTCTTCTTTTCTCTTCTTCCTTTCTCTCTTCTCTCCCAACCGTATGAGCCTCTTTTGAGATCAAAATGAGATATTTTTTGTCTCTCCTCCTTTTATACTTAATTTCCTTTATTTGCACATGTGTCCTCATCTTAATTTCTTATTTTACAATTCAAATTTTATACTATACTTACTTCGCATACAATCTTATAGAGATTATGACCCTTAAGTCCTAAATTGGTAAATGACCAAATGTACCCTTTGTCTTGTGATAAATTTCTCGGGTTTGCTTATTTTATTTTTAGCATTTGGTTTTATTCCCGAAAATATAATATTTATCGCATATACCCTAAACATGCTTATAAACCGTCGTATAATTCGGGGTGTTACAAGATTCGGGTAGATTTCCACGATATCACTTACGTGCCGCCCCTCCGACAGCGGGGTTCCAATGGCACCATCGACTAGGCAAATACGATCCGGCTCGGGGCAAATGTGTCCGTCTGGGGTGAACTACTTCATCTAAGCCACCAACGAAGTTCCTAAGACCAAATTCGTCAGTGGCCCCAGCTTCATGGGCCGCCAATTGCTAGGTTGAACTGCCTAGTAGAGAGCAGAGGTACAATGACTGTCTCTATAGAGGGCGCCTCGCCCATAGCATTATCAGCGCTGGGAGGTCCCCCCGGTTGAAATCTAGTCCTCCAGTGATGCATAAGCCTCCCTCTGGGACACTCGCGCCGCCTTAAAGCCTGGGCAGCACTGGGGCCTGGTTTCCGAGAGTCCACAAAGAATCACCGTCGCTCTTCTAAACCCTCCGTCCGACCCGCATCGCTTAGGTTCGTTTTGCTGTCCTGCTCCTCAAAGAGTGAGGTAGTCTCCTCGAGCACTTATGGCTCGTCACAGATCCACACCGACTCTTAATCCACAAATTCCAGGCCAGACATATCTTCTTCCCTCTCCTCAACTGGATCACTTGAGATTGGATCCACCCAATCCACAAAGCCTTCTAGTCCAGCACCGACAGCCTTGATGATGCAAGGTTGGGACCATGATGGATGATCTAATGGTTTAGGTAAGTTAGGGTGATGGGGTAGAACTTTGATGGGTAAGGGATAGGTCTGGTCTCAAAGGTTATAGGGCTAGTTTAGGGTTTATATATGATGGAATTACGCTTAGTATGAAGGATTTTAGGTTTGGAAAGGATCAGTTTGCTTGATGCAAACAGCTCTTTGCTTTTGAGCTAATTGAGGTTTTTGCTTTTCTAAGGCAAGTTAGGCCATGGATGAATTTGCTCTCCAAGTCAGTGGATGATGGTTTTTATTATTCCTAGAGCAAAAAAGTATATGGAAAGGTTTTAGAAGTATGGAACCAGATTTAGAAAGCCTTGGTTGTGGTCGAGGAATTGGATTTGAAAAGTTAAAAAAGAGAAGATGATGAGATGAGTGTGAGGTTATAGAAGAATAGTACTTACTTCACCACTCAAGGAATCCAATTTCAAGAAATAAGAAGCCACAAACTCACTCACTCAAGGAATCTACCCAAGAGATTAGAGAACAAGATATATATACTGGCCACCCAAGGAATCCACAAAGGAGCAAGACCAATGAATTTGCCACTCGCTTAATCCAATTGTACAGAGGCAGAGAATAAAAAGAACTCCTAAAAAGAAAAATCTGAAAATATTATTAAACTTGAACTGATTGTCAAAAGACTACATTAGGGGGGTATATATAGCTCCATACTTTCTAAATCCAATAAAGAAACTCCTACTTTGACTTGGAAAACAAAGACTTTCTAATTTAAATAAAGCAACTCCTAAAATAAATAAAGAACTCCTACTCGGAAACAAACTCTTCTAAATTAAATAAAGCAACTACTACTTTGACTCGATAATCAAATCTTTCTAAAATAAAACAACTCAAAATCAAAATAGTAACAAGACTAAAATACTTGGATTTAGAACTACATTCGCGGTTCCAAGGTTTCACAAAATTTCGAATATGAATTTTCCATAATTAAGATCGAATTCCCAATGTATGTTGTAGAAGCTCTTGCATCACTTTATTTGTCCAACCTTTTTTGCCTTATTTCTCTTTTTCTTCACCGCCTGGGGGGGCAGGCTGTGAATCTTGTTCGGCCAAGGGCGATTGATTAGGCCGAACGAAGCTAACCAAGGCTCTTTCACCGATCTTGGCTTGAGTCTCTTTAGCGGACCCTGCTTGTGCAGAGCTACCTGGGATTGACTTTAGGAGGTTGGCGAGAATAAAGTGTTTGCCCCTCCCTAACAAGCTCTATTGGCAACGAGCGGGGGCTGACAGGAACTATGTAAGGGAAGGGGCTGATGACTAATTCCTGTAAGTTCTTCATAGATAAGAGGAGTCGTGGTCACAGCCCCTTAGTGATCTTTCTTGTAGCCGCTTTGATGCACTCTACTGGCCTTCCACTCCAACTAACCAAAGATGCTTGGCCATGCGCCACCTTCAAAAATTTCAGAAAAGAAGAAATACATGTCAAACGCAAAATTCCGTAAATGAGGCATAAAAAAACATGTGATTTTGACCTGCGGAGCACAAATCCCACCAAGCTGAAACAAACCTGGGAACGAGAGAGCCTGGTTCAAGTCAAAGAGAAGCCCTGGAGAGCTCGGCGTCTCGTACCATGGACCTTTAACCAAAACAACCCCTTTCGCTTCAGTCTTAGGGGAGTCCAGGAGCCTAGTTACGAATTATAGCCGAGGGCTATGGGTTGACATAGATAGGCTACCCCCAATCCCGAGCTTCAAAGTGTGAATAAAATACATCTCTACCATCGAAATATCTAACTGGTAGAGAAAGTTTAGCACACTGCAATCCATAAGAATACGAAAGACATTCGAATGTACGAGTGCATGAGGTGCCCTAGTGAAGTTTAGGAACTGCTTTACCAAAGAAGGGACGGGGAGGCAAAGTCCAGTAGAAAACTACTCTCGGGTAAAATAAATGGCGTTATCTGCCGCTCCCATTGTCGAGGTAGCCGCGCCGTTTGACATCTCCAATCTGATGGCGGCGGAGACTTTTCTGAAGGACCTCAAGTCCTCTACAGACATAGCAACGACTAGGTTGATTGCCGTAGGCGTTTCTCGGGGGGTCCCCCTCTTATGCCCAACCTGACTAGTGAAAGCTTTTTCATGACCACTTGTCATTCTACAGACAAACAAATAGATAAAGAGGGATTAACCAAAAGACAAAAAAAAAATCCCCCTCTGTAGGTCTAACAATCCACTAGCGACAAAACCTAAGAACCCCACCGGCTAATGATGTTCGCACCCTCAGGAAGAAACGAGAACTTTATGACCCAAAAATACTCGACAAACAGAGCCACACAAAAACACAAAGAAGGAGATACAAACTAGTTTAAAAAACAACTCACCGGAAAATTGAAAGTTGTGAAGGGATCTTCGACAATTCCTCGCAAAGAACAGTTCGCAGAAACATAGGAAAAATGAATTTGTAGTAGGTAAAGAGCTTTGAGAAATTGTAAAAAGAGAAAGCCTCGGAGCCCATCCCCTATATATAGGGACAAAACATCAACGGACGCATTAAATGTGCTGTTAGGACATCATGAGCCACAGACATGTTAGGAAACGTGCGCTGCCCATGCACTTTATATCCAAACGCGCTTTACTTATCGCGCTGCTCAACGTGACACATTAATTCTCCCCAGCCCTTTCTCAACTTTCCACACTCAAAGTTTTAAACACCTATATTTTCTCCCGACCTAAAAGCACAAAACCTTTATCGGGAAAAAGGGGGGCATTGTGAGTATCATGGTTTTTAGACCTAGACCCACTACTCATGGGCCCAGGGCCCAAGGCCCGCTTGTCCTACATCATGAAATGGCCCAAGCGCACTTATCATAATAAAACCAGGTCGGAACTAACTAGACGAGAGAGTCTTAAAGCTCATATGAGAAAGCTTATATGAGAAAGTCAAAGTGTTCTATTAGAGACTCACTTCATGGCGGCCTGTCTAAGGTTTCAAGTCCCCTAATCCCATTACCCTATCTGCCAGACGCGGTTCATATGAATAAGCATACGAAAGAGGAAAATACGCAAAAGAGATATTTATCAACGGGATTCCCAGTTTCCAAATTCCTTATTTTTCGAAATTTTAATCTTTGATAAGGAAGAACAACTTTTATCCCTAAAATTAAGAGATTTTAATCCTAAAATTAAGGGAAGATAGGCGAACCACGCCCTATAAATCGAGGAGATCTCCTATAAGGTAAGGGCATTCAAACTATGCTAAAACTCTCTGCATCTCCTTCTTCGTTTTTTTGCCAACTTAATCATCGAAGAGGTGGTCGACACATCGTCTTCGAATCACCTTTTTGCAGGTTCACATTACGTCGTTGATACTCGGAGGATCCGAAGATCAAGGTAACAACAACTATGAATTTGAATTACATATATTGGACAAATTCAACATTTTTCTATATTTCTTTTCATGTCAATCACATTTTTTATTTGAACTTTTAAGACGATTTTATATAGTTTTAAAAGTTACTAATCTTTATTAAAAAAAAGTTAATAATCTTAATTTATTTTAATAATTTTTTTAGCGACTTCCTTTAGTTAATATTTTAAGGCTATTATTTGGTTTTTGCGAAATTATTAAGTTATTTTAAAATTTTTATTTAGGTTTTGTAGGGAAATATATATTAAGAGAAAAATAAAATTTAAAAATTGGACAAGGATTGGAAAAGAGAGTGGATGAATATTTCTTGGATTATTTATTTATTTGTTTATTGAAAAACGAAGAAAGCTATGAATTCCCTGTTCTATTTAGCATAGTACCGAGAAGGAACAAAAATTATGGGCTTAATTATTGAAATTAATTTACAAACTCATTTAAGTTAATTAAATAATTATCCAACAATTTATCAAAATAATAATAATTATCCAACAAAGTCAACAACAAACTCAAAACAAGAATAAGAAAAATTAAATCAATTTGATACCAAAAGTCAATAACAAACTCAAAAGGAAAAAGAAAAAAGGAAAAATATCTAGAGTTTGAAATGAACTAGCCTAGTTTACACTGTAAACCTCAAATTTGCCTCATTGGCTGATAGAAAGTCACTGCAGAATTCTTAGCATATGAATTTTTCCCCATACTTGTTTACAGCTTTTTTGCTGAGATGTTTACAATAATACGTAAAGACTTCCAAATTTTTTCACTTAAGTTAGCAATCTTTTCCTTTCTCTTCTTATTCCATTTCTTGAAATTTCTTTTTTGTTTAGCATTTTCAAAATTCTTCTTCTTATAGAACCCAAATAATGCTGACTATACTCATATGGACACCATATTGGTTCCTTGAGAATTTCCTTAATTTTCTATAGTTTTCTCATATACTCTAGTAAGTCCCCAACAACTTATTCACAGTAGAGTTGAGCTTAAACTACCTAAAATATGGATCATATCGACCTTAACTTCCCTATCAATCACAACTCCAAGGATCTTCATCTCATTATCGAGTTTGATCATACCTATTATATGATATATGTTGGGTTTGGGTCCATATCTTCATCTCGGGGGGTTTACAAGAAAATGATTACTTTAGAGATTGAGTTGGATAAAGATTTAATGATTTAAGCATGAAGTCCCTCAAAGAACCAAGAAGTAATTCGAACTAAGGCAGTCCCGCAATGCAAGAACGTGGCAACCTCGGTAAATCAAGACTAGGGTTTGAGCTGACATGGAATGCAAGTCAGTTATGGAATTAACCTTGGAGGCCAAGGTACTTGGAGAGCAAGGTACCAATAGGGCCTATGACTGTTTTGGGGCAACGGATAAATATCAACTAATGATTCAATCATCTAAGCTATCGAATCTAGAATTGAAACAACTGTTTTGTTCAAAGATGATAATGTAATAAACAGTTTCTTTTATTCCATCGATAAATTTTAAAGGAAAGTTCAGAAAATAGAAGGTAATATTGAAGTCATATTATGATAATGATCCAACTTTATCAAGACTTCAAAGACCTAATTACAAGGTTATAAATTCAAGGGTTTGGAAGTTGCTCATCACGGATTTGGGAGCGTGAGCTCTCATAGCACCAAAGAAACTGCACATGTCAAGGAGTGCAAGAGGAAGATACTGATTGATATCTGAGTTAAGTTTTCACATTGGGTGAAAGATAATGTTTTGAATTTTTTCATCTTATCGATGTAATGTGGGTTATAGGTGAGATGTTTTCTTTGAGAGGGGGAATGAAGGAAGTTCATTGTGAATTCACCACAGTGATTAGGTTAAAGAAGAAATGGGTAGAGAAGGTCTTGTACCATAAAAGAATTAATTGTAACCTTGAATAAAATCATAATGAAAATTCTTCCATTTGGGCATACCCCAATGGATATAGGTAATTGCCGAACCATTACAAAATAGATGTGTTTTCACTTTCAAGCAGATATATCTGTAGGCACACATGCACTACACGTCCCATAGGAGAGCCTCGAACTCATTGCATTGAAGTACTCAACGGCAACATAGTCATAACATCAGAATTATGTCTTTAGATCATTACCACCTCTATATATCTATCAATATCTAATGAAAGTTCCTTTTAGCATCTTGGGTGTCTGCATAGGATTAAGAGTAGCTTATTTAGTTAGCTTGCCCTTATCACCAAATAATTTTGAGAGAGGCTAAAGTGTTATGAATGTCATAAGTTATGATAATAAAACATGCTGCTATTGCATTGTGTTATCCAAATTTCCAAGTATGATGCATTTGATATTTTGATTTACTTTTTAGAAACTATGATATGTATTGCTTTCTTCCTACACGGAATATTCATTAAAGATATTTGGAACTAAGTCTTGAATTACTCACATCAGCTTCTCTAATGTGAGAACTATGCTCATATTTCTTTTCTAATCCAAATAGTTTGGTTCAATCAACTTATAAGTTATGAGAATGAGATTCACTAGCGTATATGGCGTGATTGTTACAATAGAAACTTAAACCATGTATTACTAAATTAACCATTCATATAAATAAGTTTAGCAAAATTATAGTTTATTAAGACAATATTGTAGCTGCCTACAAGAATCAAGCCTATATTGATTGATGATGGACTTATTACTCGTCAAGAATACCTCTTAGATCGATATTGTCGCTTTAACTTTAGAAGGCCTTCATGTGTTGAGAAGAAAGTGTACCTTTATTAAGCTTATCTGAACTAAGAATTGGAATAATTTGATTATGATCCAAAACCACGATGTCTACTAACTATTTTAATTATTTATCCCTGGACACTCAATAAAGCTCACTATGATTTTGAAACCCCTACCCTACTTAGGGAATAGTCAATAGAGTTGTTGCCCTCACTACATATAGTACATGTATAGTCAGTCTTGTCCACATGAAAGTCCACATTCTTAGTTCCTTAGCCCAACCTAATCATTGGGATGGTGATGAATCTTAACTCAACGTGAAGTTAGAGAAGCCAGGGCTTTACTTAAAGCCCCTTTCCCTTAATTAATTTTTGAAATAAGAGATTTTGTTAAAAATTATTTATTTTGGAGGACAGACGATTTTTGAGTACTTCAAATTTTTATGGAGAGTCTTATTATAAAAAATCACTCATAACTTCAAAAAATTTACAATAAAATTCTCCATATCCATACACATTCAAAATTTAAATAAACACCCTAAAAATTCGAATATATTTTAAATATTTTTTCTTTGGCTAAATTCTCAGCTATGTTATTTCAAAACTAATTTTGCTAACCTTCTCAATTACAAATTTTGATCATGACTTTTCAATAACAGATAAGGTTTTTTTTTTTTCACTTTGTATTATATCATAATATTCTGTTCTTCACAAATTTATCCTCACTATGACTAAAACCCTGGGCCCCTCCCTTCCTCATGCTTATTGAAGCTTTTAATCACTTAAACTATGTCTTATTGAATTCAATACTATAAGTTTTTTTTACAGCGACTTCAATAATATAAGTTTTTTTTACAGTCACTCACTGAGAGTAAGTCAGGAGGCAAGTAACCTTCAAAATTGTGTTATTAAAGAAAAACATTAACTTTGAAATATTTAGAAACTATTAGCGGTTCCGAAAGGAAAATTTTTATTCTTTTAATATCATAGAATATTAAAATATTTTATTACCAAATACGAATTGTAAGACCAAGAAATTCCAATTTAAAAGTAGAAATCGTGAATTTTGCTACAAAATTATAATTTCGGTTTAAAAATCCTAATTTATTCTCTGTATCTCTAAGGACAAACGGATTTCACTGTTTGGAATCGTCTCACAAAATCTAAATTTAGCACGTAAAATTTTGTAGAATTCCGAGACAAATGAGTTGGCACCGCCGAGGCATCACGCTTCTAAAAGTCGTAAAGAATTTCGATGTGACGTAAAGTCACATATAACATGTACTCATGTGCCATAGTTAGTAATAGAGAGAAACGACAAACTGACGCCAAAATAACAATCGGCCAAACTCCTGGAAAAAATTTATAAATTGGTTATTTTGGAAATTTATTAAATGAGAATAAGACGAAACACTAAATAGTGTTTGTCTTCTTCAAATATCAAAAGGGAAAAACGTGGGAAACAAAGAGGAGATGCAGTGGCTATGGGGTTTTTGAGTTTAGAGAGAGAAGGCACACCTTATTTAGAGAGAGAAGGCACACCGTCTACAGCTGGACAAGAAGTGAAATGCTTCACGCGAAGAGGGCTTCGCGTGGCAACTTGATTTAAGGAGCCTCCCTAAACTCTCGAGAGTGTAGGGGTTTCTCCTTTACTTGGGTTTACACTTTATTTAAGTGTTTTTCAATGTTTCGGTTGGTATGGAGGCCTTGAACGGTCAGCTTGATCTATACAAAACTTAGGACCGAATTATACTTCCTTTTGAGCCAAGTGGTGCAAATTCTGCTTTAGGGCTGTTTATTGGTTACTTATGAAAATTGTGAAATAAATCATGTATTGATTGAATGAGACCTAAATGGCCGTGGAAACCCTGGGTTCATAAAGTGAACTGACGACAGGATTTTCCCCGAATAGTAAACGAGGGTTTCACTATTCCCAGAATAGTGTTCACAAAATAAATTTTGAATCAAGAATGTGTTTGCTCGAAAGTGATTTAAGTCGAATTCGTTAGTGTTTGATCATTGTACCCATGTGGAGCTAATTTTTGATGTGTGATGAAATGTGAATTACATAACATGATTGTGTGATTTAATTTATGAATATACGACGCTTATATATTTACACGCGATATGCATCAGAATTTGACCAAGATTACGCATTCCATACGCACCTGGAGCACCTAGGGACTACAGAAAGGAGTGCATGAGATGAGTCCAGAGAAAATGGTTCTAGGGTTGTCTAAAAATGTTAATTATCTGGAGTGTAGTCCAAACTAAAATATCAATCGTCTGAGACGCCCAATTGATATACACTGAGGGTAGTCCACAACACATCAACGCTCCAGAGACGACCCAATTGATATATATATATATATAGAGTATATATATATATATATATATATATATTGAGAATGTTCACAAACAAAATAATAAATTACACGAGGCTTAGGCTTAATGTGAGGGAGCCTACGAGGACTCCTGCACAGACGACTCATTAGACATTCATAGAATCATGCATTTGCTCAATGTGTGTTTCATTTTTGTTACTGTACTGCACCCTTATAAGGGAGAGTAGCCCACTTAGGGGTAAGGATTCCACTAATGGTATTTACCACCGCCGAGGGATTGGGCTATTTTACAAGTACAAAGAGCGTGCGAGGGACCGCCGTCCCAGAGACAGAGGTTTAGAAGAGTTTGATCAGGGCTTTGGGTTATGATGCAATACATGGCTAGAATTGTTTCTTAATTTTAATATATATTGTATAAGAGCAAAATTTGAACTCTTGAAACTACGGTTGGATAGTCAGATATATATACATTGTTACGAGTATTGGTTTATGAGCCCAAGTGGCCGCTTTTAATCATAGACTATTATATGGAATCTGTTTGGACAGTTTTATGTGTTTTGTATTTGTAGAGCTCCTATAAAGCGGAGACTTTGCCCGATTTTCGTGAAAAAATGTTAGGTTACCCGACATTCACGAGTATTCCGCAGGTTGACGGGTAGTCAACGGACACCCCGGATTTGGTGCGTCACATAATCTTTTGTAAGTGTTTATCTTAATTAACCATCAAAATATTTCATGACTTTCATGTTAAGTTACTGATTTGTTATTGATTCAATTTTCATATTTATACTAATTATTAGATTTTTTCATTACCTTATTTTGACCTGTATAATCTAACTTAATAATGACAATTCTGAACCTTAAATATGGTGTATTATGTACTTGATTCCCTTTCAAATAATTCCGTCCTTGAAATTCTTATATTTAGATAGTGATATATAGAATTAATAAAATTTCTGACAACATACTTCAATTACGTGATGATCCTTTCCCATTTCAAGGATCCACCCATTTCCAATTTCTAAGGACTTCACTAGGAACCTTTTCAAAAAAAAAAAAAAGACTCATTTAGGAACAATTTTCTAATACTAGACCATCTAAGAACAATAACCTCTATTGTTAGGGTTTCCAACCTAGAATCTATATCCTTATGCTAAGTATGTATTTGATCAACATTGCTTAAGATTATGAGCTGAAAGCTTTAACAAACCCAATGCCTATAACTTGATGATACTTCAAATAATAAGTGTGACATAAAATTCTTAAGAGAGGTCTATACAACTCATAAGTCATAAACCTAAGGATTTAAAGTCATGCGTATTCAGTTTTTTCTGTCACCAAAAGTAGCAAAATAAGCATGCAACAATATCTTCTTATGTTCATTACCCCCAAATGCAATGATGGTAATAGTGGTTGCCAGGAAATGGCTTGAGGGGGGCATTTACAACCTAAAAAGCATTATAACATAGTGGTAGTGAAAAGTTTCGTGGCATTTCAAAAGAATTTATTTTCTTTTCTATATTTTTTCAAATTCCAAATGGGGTCTCTTTTCGGGTACATCCCCCATACATTATATACACATCGTAGGGGGTTACATGATAGACAATTATGAGTGACCTTCAATGTCCCTACGTTACTCACTAATTTATACATTAACTGCGTCGTAACGCTTGTTGAGATGGACAACAACGCGTGCTTCGCTTGTTTTATCTCCAAAGCTCGAGATGGCCTGTCTACCTGAGCGTCCATCCTCCCGAAACCTAAGGTGGTTGAGATGGCAACATGATTGACCTCCCTGTCTTCCCTCCGAGCTTGGGTCACTCACATAACTGTCCTGTGACATGACTGTCACGTGATTGGGTTCGGGTTGCCCACAAAAATGCCACGTGCGTTGTAGCTTATCCCATTCCACTAGCCCCCTTAGCGTCATTTCAAGCCATTAGGGTTGGAAAGGTGGTAAACCTATTTTTCTTTTACATTCGTGCGCCTCCAATCATTTGCACCAAACCACAAGCAGTCATACCGATCATGCACTAGATAAACCCACAAAAAAAGGGGTCATGCCGTGCAAGCCTACCGCTTCTTCGATGATTAAGTTAGCAAAAGGGTGGAGAAGAGGAAAAAAGGAGTTATCCAGTAGCTTAGAGTTGCATAATCTTCCTCGTGGGGGAGTCTTTTGTTTTATACTGAATTTCCATTACAAGATAATCTCTATGATTTGGTGATAAGATCTCTTCCTTATCAAGGACTAATTCTTCCTTATTAAGGATTTATGTTTTTGAGACGTATGAAATTTGGATACTAGGAGATTTATGGATAAATATCATGCGCATAATTCCTCCTTAATATATTTATCCATAATAAATTTCCCATATTAGGTAGGGGATGGTTAAAAGCTGGGACTCGATCCCGTAATGGGTTTAGGATTCTACCGTCTGGTTAGTTCCTGTATGGCTTTAATATGGTAGGCCGGTTTAGGTCGGCCCATGAGGAGGGCCAAACATTTGAGCCTTATTTTAGTTTGTGTCCCAGCCTAAAGGGCCACACATCAGCTTCAATTTTTCCCCATTTTTCAACTGTGAGGTTTATGCCCCACGAGGGAAAATTTACTGTTTTAGGCACTAAGTATGGAGAATTGTAGATTATTAATGCGAACATGTTCCAATGCGTTTGTGACGCGTGATGTCCCGATGATGAATTCAATGCGCTTTTTGAAGTTCCACCCTATATATATGGGGGTGAACCTCCGAAGTCTATGAAGTTGCCAATTGATTTTTCTTCCATTACACAAAGCTTCTTTCCCCTATTGTGATTTCCTCCCTCACCCACGCCTGTGGTCATTGGCGTGGGAGAAGTTATATGGAGGGAGGCTTTAGAAGTCTCTACGCCTGTTTGTCTCCAATGGATACTGCGGTGTTTGAAGACCTTATCAGGTCGACCACCAAATGTCCCAGATGGGAAGCCCGATTATGCCAATTCTTTCCAGAAGTTCCTTCGTTAGAAGCAAAGCCACCCCGGGCTGCGCCCAGTCGCCGTGGTCAAGGTGTATATCGAGAGTGAGGGAGTTCTCAAACATAATATTTTAGACTCTTCTTTCTTCGACTTTTTTTCTTGACAATCACCGTATGGTCAGTTGACGTATTTATAATGGGTCTATCATGGTCGTTGGATGTATTTGTTTTTGTTTTACAGAACTATTGATGCTACTGACATTTTACCAAGATTTGGTTTCTGCATACTTCAGGTGTCAAACTTTCTATCTTTCACTTTGTTTGCCTATGTCGGCTAGGAGCGCAAATTTAGTACTTAAGTCAAGCTTTAAGAAGCTCTTTGGTTACTAGAATGCGTTGGGATTTCCGACCGGATTGCTTGGTTTCGCATTTGGGCTAATGGTCCGTGTCGTTTTCGAAGGCAAATCGTAGGGCCCAGCTGAAATTAGCGATTTAGGGCTCCATAGGAACTACTTCGCTCTATGGTTGATTGATCCTAAAGAGCCGGTGCTTTACAATCAAACGCCTTGTGAATACTCAAACATGTGGGGAGAGGGAGCACGTATCTCGATACTCTGGGTCGGGAGAGGTTGGCTCATTTAATGCGCCCCGTTCTACTCTTGCCTTGTATGTGGATGTGGATCCAGACATGTTAATTTCTTTACTGCTACTTGGAAACCTTTCACCCAAAATTCAGCATCTACAACACTCTTGGAAGATTTTGGCCAAGGAGTCATAGAAGATTTCGACCATTTTCAGTCTTTAGTTGGTTTTCCTTTGCTTCATTCCGATTTTGCTCGTAATTTTGATTGTTTTATTTGTGGTTTTGTTTTGGTTTTGCCTCGAATGTGCGCAAGGCTTTTCTTGCTTGCTCTGGTAGGGTTTCAACGACGGAACTATACGCAGGGTTTTGGGATGTACTTAGCCTTGGGGGCGTCCCAATAGGTTTCGAAAAGCTCCTCAGTCTAAGGTTTTGGTTCTGCTATCATTTTGCTTAGGAGATCCTCAAGTCAGTTCCTCTTTGTTTTCCTTTCTTATGTAATGACGAGGTCAAGAGGAGACTCTGCCCAATGAAGTCATGCAGTGAGGGGTCCAAACTCGGGAGTCTTATAACGTTCCCTTAAAAATAACCTAGAAGTTTCAACATGTTTAGATATAAAAATGTTAATTGTATCTTTCCAATTTACTATAAAGAACAAAAAATGATAAAACCTCTAAATTATAAAAAGAATTGGTATAAATTATAAATGTCAAAATGAGGACCTAAGGGTCAAGTAAATGAGAAGGTATAAATAAATAATAAGGGTAATAATGAATAGCAAACAGAAGAGAAAAGATGGATTAAAATGCAAAATGAAAATGAGGAAATAATGTGCTAGCCAAACAAAGCCTAGTGAATGTTTGAGTTAAGACCAAAATTGGTCTTTGAATAGCATTTCTCATTTGGGCATATCTTCACATCGAGAACTAGGCACAGCTTGAGAGAGTGAGAGAGGAGACTAAGTCAGCTTTGTGCTCTCCAAGGATCTTTTAACACAAACAGTAAAGCAAGAAGGAAGTGAACGTAAAGAGATTGGGGCTAGTATGAAACTAACCCTTAACCCTCTTTTAATGTTGTGTTTTGGGTTTGATGAAAACCCAAATTGGAAGTAGAAGTGTTTTAAATGGCTGTAGATAAGTTTTTGGGGTTGCTTTGGGTTGCCTAAAGTGTTTTTGGGTTAGGATTGGTTTGGCACTTTGTATAAAGGAAATGTTGGGGTTTTAGGGGAGATGTTGTCAAAATTTTCCAAAACCTTTGTTTTTGTTTTGGCCATAACTTGTCCATTACTCATCCAAATTGAGTGATTCAAAATTCTGGGTAAACCAAACTTCTATAAGAACAAATATCCTTGAAATAAGTGTATTCAAATTTAGACCCCATTGGACCCATAAATTCGTCAAAGTTAAGCTCTATTTTTGGGTAAATTCTGGTTCAATTTGGTTCAGTTTTGGTGTTTTGGAACAGTTTTGGTATTTAGGCCATAAGTTGAGTTTCACTCATCCAAATTGAGTGATTCAAATTTCTAGGTAAACTAGACTTCTAGGAAAACAAATCTTCAAAGAGTGGACCCAAATTTGGACTCATCAATCCAAAAAATTGGCCAAAGTGAAGCTTTATTTTCGGGCAAATTCTGGTTATGTTTTGAAAATAGAGTAATCCCAGTGATTTTGAACATATCTTGAGTTTCAATGCTCCGAATTGGATGATTCAAATTTTTGAATAAAATAGATTTATAGGGGAACAATGGACTCAAGGAAGTCAGGGTCAAATGTGGTCATTTTGTTCCTTAGAAAATTTTCTAAGGAAGTTGTGTAGAAAATAACTCTACTTAGAAACCTAAATAAGCCAACTAATATCAGTTTCAATCAGGATGGTTTAGGGGTCAGGTGGAGGAGAAGCTCTCACCCAAGAACGGGATTCCATAGAACTGAGAGCACAAACCTGGGCTTGTTCTCCATACCTCTTTCTTATTTCAAGTTTTCATGGATCACTGGGTTAATATGATTTTCAAGAAAAATTGCATATGTGGGATTTGTTTTAAGCGATTTGGGAAAATTTTGATTTAAATGCATTGCCATAAAATTGCATAAGCATCAAATGTACATTTGGGTATAAATGTATATACATTATTGTAAATTACTATGATTGAGTTTTAATGTCCCATTAGAACGTTATTCAATATATTTTAGTTAAGGATAGATCGTATACGAATGAGTCAAACTAGTAGTACTGGTGAACTAAATGAAAATATAAAGGGCATACCAACTGTAGCGGCATGGGACAATATCTAAGAGGTACACATAATGATTTTTAACAACTACTAGTCCAATGAGGACCGTACTGTGTTTATAAATATTTTTTTCTACCTACCAGAGTCTGTTAAACCGTGCCTCTGCTCCAAGTATCCCAGCACCGAAAGAAATGGTTAAATTCGTTTAAGGGCAAAATTATAAGTAAATGTGTGAAATGCATGATTTTAGTTTCGAATGAAATATTGCATATGAAATTGTATATTTTGAAGTGATCAAATGATTTGCAAATAAAAGTATATGAAATAAGCACATATATATATAATGAAGGCCAAAGCTGACTATTGAAAATTGTGCCAAAACATTGTTTCAAAAAAGCTGCATATTTGTGTTTAATTGAAATGAAGAGAGAATTGCATAGAACCACTAAGCATGAAAATGCTTAGCGCATTTTTTTTATCATCACATAGGTACCGAGTAACTAGGGACAAGAGCAAAAGACCGGGATAGCCAGTCATCGTCGAATCGCGCGAGTATAAGCAAACGCTCCGGTCTTCAGATAGATATGTTTCTATCCATGACATTATTTGATCATTTTGTAATGAAATAAAATGTATAAGTCTTGGCGTGGGAAGAACATATTTGATTTATTTGTATAAACCTCAGATAATAATAAATATATTGTGCTTGAAAGGGCATACATGCCATATTGAAATGAAAGTGTTAATTGACAAATGGTGAGCCCTCTTAACCTAAATATATGTACATTTATTTCTACAAGATTCGAAAAATGTATATATGGTAAACTAGTCCGCATCCCCCGGATCTTGCTCTCGGCCTCCGGCCAGTCGTACTGGGCACGACAGAACTCACTACAAAGCAACCTCAGGCTTCTATGCCTGCGGAGGAGCAGTCCTACCGAGTCCTCGATGACATTAGCTTAGAATCATTTGACGGAGGGCTTTCAACTATAGAGAAAGCGGATAACGCTGTTTATCAATTTAATCATCAGAATGGACCCTGCTTTCCCATTACGTTGGTGAAGCAATTCCTACATGTCACCCAGCACCTTCATGCTTTATTCTAACCGGTCGTTTTTCGAGTTTTAAATGGGTTACGTTGTGCTTAACTTTCTACCAACTGGATATTTCAAATGGGTATAGATTTGTTTCATATATACATCAAGTCGGGGACTAGTAGCTATCTATATCATTCCATAGTCCCCCACTACACTTGTAACCTGGCTCCCTAATTTCCCAAGACAGGCGCCAAGGGATCGCTTTATGGCCCGTGGTACGAGACGCCAAACAGCTTTTTGATGAATCAATCTCTTGTGTTTGTGTTTGTCTTAGTTCGCTGCAACTCATGTTCCCACTAGGTGGACTGCGCTCGACATAAATTCTCTCGTTCTCTTGATGCTATCTAGGTAAGCGCAAAGCGAGGTCGACTAAATAATTGATCGAGAAGGCTAGCTTCAGAGAACATTTGACACGGGTCGGAGATAACTGAGGCGCAGCGCAATCATGAGCTTTTGTTGATGGCAGAATCCTAGATGTTAAGCCAACCCTTTCCCATTATCCCCTGTCATTCCCGCTGTCATTCGTGATAGCTTATCGAGGGAGAGAGTACTGCCTCGCAGACCTTTAAGTAGGTACTGGTGCCTCTTAAGAGGTCTCTATTCAGTAGATCAAGGTACCTTTATAACAACCTTAGTGAGATTCATTGTGCCACCCAAACAAAGTTCAGGGCGATCCCCCTACCGGGCAAAGAAAAGAAAGAAATAGGACGAGGGCTCTAAGAAACGAAGGCACTGACCGGTTTGAAGACTTCGCCGACCGGATGTGCATAATTTCCGCTGAGCCTGCTGAGGAAGAGGGAAATGTCTATCCTTGCCTCGTGGCTCACAAGGCGGATGCGTGTCGGGCCGAGGGCTCCTGAGGGTGAGACCACTCCCATATCTGATGGGAAACGATTGAAGAGATCTTCTCCAGATGAAGAGGTTTAGAAGGACTGGGCAATAATTTCAATGGACTCCCCTGATCGAGCCTCCAATGATTAGCCGGTCTTGGAAGGTGCCCCCAATGAGGTTATGCACCGGAGAGGATCTCGCTGGGGGTACTTCAAATGCCACCAAAATTGAGAGGAGGCCCATCGTGGTAGTCACACTTGGAGGCTCCTCCGTTCTGGCAGTAGACACCTGTTTAGTGTGAAAAGGCTACCCGACCGTGTGTCATTTGCCACGATGTCTGTCAGCAGTGAGGATCCATCCCTTGACTCAGTGATGGTTGTTCTCTGATCTAGAGGTGCTCAAAGATCATCCATCATTGAGCCCCTTTTAAACTGGGCTTTAGCCCTCCTGGTCAGGCATATGCTTTAATTCTATCCCAATTATTTTCGACATCACGTGGTCATGTAGCAGATACCCATCTGCTCCTCGTCTACATGGATAAGGAGGCCTCTAGCTCTATGGTCAAGACCTGATGCTTATCCTAATCATGACTTTCTACGTGATCATTGAGCTAGTATGTGCTGATTTTAGTACTGATCATTAGTTCTGTAGTAATTTTCTCTTCTAACCTTTCTTTTACTGTGTCTCACTAATATCTGAAGATATCACACATGCAAGGAGTTTCAATCTCGGCTAGATGACGTCTAGAAACTGGGGCTTTACTCCTAATCAACCGTTTCCAAGCATCAAGCTTTGGACACTTCTTTAGCCAAGGAAAAATCAAAGTCAAAGCATTGGGAGTAAGAGGCCAAAGCTCTATTTAAAAAGATTGAAATCGAGGAGAAAGAAAGGACGAGGCCAAGGTGAGGCTATGCTTGTTCATCCGACAAATGTAGGTTTCGGTGATGCCAAGGCAAGGGCAGAGGATGACCTGAATTAGGGCCCGATGCCTTAAGAACATGTGAGGAAGACGAGCGCCAAGCTGGGAGGGTCGAGGTCACGCCTCGGGTCATGCTAAACAAACGTCACTTTTACTGTGAGCTCAAGGGGCATCCAAAGATGAGGTGTCTTATCTTCATCTCTAGGCTGCAAGGACAAAAGAAGCCATAGAGGAAGACTACTCAAAGCCCCCTTGGATTCACTTCTTGCTTACGGCTACTGGGATGTTAGCGTTCAACACAAGATCTCGTGACCAAACAAAGATTCCATGGCATGCCCGACTCGCGACCCACTCCTTGTATTTTGCAACCAGCCTCCCCGCCAATAGTCGCCTAAGTCAAGGCTGCAGGTAGATCCGCGGCGGTTAAGGATGTCACAGAGGAACAAGGCTGACTCATTTTCCTATGTTAGTTTTGGTCATTTTGGAAGACTTTTTCAAGGGCTTATTTTCGCACCCGTATGTGGATTATTTCTTGTAACTTCGCGCTTTAGCATTTTAATGAAATATGAAGATGCTGAAGAAGACATGAGTCATGTTTAATAAAATCCTAGTAGACAACAACCACGCCCTGACTTTTGAAATGCCAATGTGACAACAACCATATGTTCTGACTTTCAAAATGCCAATAGACAACAACCATGTCTGGACTTTTTAAGATGCCAGCAGGACAACAACCATATTTGGGCTTTTTTAGATGCCAACATGACAACAACCATATCTGGGCTTTTTAAGATGCCAACATGATTATTAAACCCGATATCTGGCTTTAAGATGCCAACAAGTGACAACAAACTATTATCCGGACTTTTAAAGAGAAGCAATTATAGGCTTTGAAATGTCTAAAGATAATCTTTATCATGATAGTATCCTCAAAAGACAACATTTCGATAATACTTTAAGGCATTCTACATCAGAGCACAACACCCAGTTCCATTCATTAACGCATAAGACCCAAATGTCACTACTCAGTTCATCGAGTACGGGCCCTTCCCAATCAATGAACTTCCCCATCCTCATTGGATGGCCTTGTTTTCAAAGACCCTCTTAAGACTAATTCCTCCGCAGGAAAATGTACGCGCTTTTGCTAGCCAGCCGGTTGTGTAAGTTGTTTACTAAGGATCGCTATACTATTAGCTACTCATTTCCTAGAGTTCGTCATTTGTGCTCCAAATTTTGATGGTTTCTGAATTTGTTTCTTAGGAATTTCTCGTCAGACGGTGACGGGTTGAAAGTGAGTGTATAAAAATTGGTAAAAATGCATCATATAGCAAGTATAATGCGTGTCGAGTTCACGTAGTGTGCTGGCTAGTCATGTCGCTCCCAATGTCAAAGTTTGTTGAGTACCGATTTAGTGACCTAGACAATATTTGATCCAAATTTTCAGCTTTAATTTTGACTAAATTAACTGACGAAGGAAAGCCCATTGAAAATCTGAGCTGGGGAATGATGAGAAAACTAGGCCTGGTCACCTACCACACTGATGGATTTTAAATCAGCTAGTGTACTAGTCATTCCATATGATTTATGTTGGGTTGATCGTGCCTACAAGCTATTCTCTCTCGAGATATAGTTGCCTATCTCGCTTAATGGTGTATTGTAATTGCTTCAACCCCTTGCCTCCGAGGTGCATGAATGTGCAAACCTTAAAGTAAGCACTCTCGAAGTCGGATATCTCTATTCCCCGATCGACCAAGCGTTGCTTTACTCCATGTCCCCACGGAAATATCTCTCTCGATATCGACTTAGCATTAGCATGCCGCCAACTGGGCCAAATAATAACATGTGATTAAATTCGTGAGTAAAGCAACCATAGAAATTCATATCGATATTAAATAAACCACAATTAAAGTATTAACTATGGCGCGTAGGTTGACAAACCCTAGAGAGGAAAAGTAGTTCATGGTGATTCTCATTACGTACTAAAAGATTTTCAACATCAAACTTAATTAGGAAAAGAAATACGTACAGCCGTCACGATCTCTCGTAAATCCGTCTCCACCCAATCTCTCTCCGTCTCCAGGAAACAGCTTCACCCCCAAATCCTCCTCTTGCCTCAAATCGTCCCTTTAGATTCTTTAGGATCCGGCCCACTCAGTCGCCTGAAAATATGAGCTTAATGCCCCGCTTTGAAAAGGAGACTCTCGCTACCCCGCGCGAAGGCTATGCCATGGCGTACTCGAGGCTTCAGACCGGCATCTCAGTTTGTTGTAAAGGTAGGTTCCACGTTGCTATGAAGCACCATGCCCAGAACGTGAGTTCCTTTGTTACAAGGCACTGACACTCCATTGCTGAACTTCTTTGTGCTTCTTTGCTTCGGTTCTTTTATGCTATTGTTTAGCTTCCTTTTTTATTCCAATATCGACATGTCCTATAAAACATTATAAGATAATAGTGTAATATTATGAATATGTATGTGAATCATGCAATTTGAGCTATAAACACATAGAAATTATACTCGAATGTGCATGCATGATTCACCCGATCAACACCTCTGTTTTAGCTTCTTGTCATTCCTGCAAGAACAAACTCTAACCAAGGCATGCAAGAATAATGCGTAACTAACACTGACGATATGGGTCTAGTACTCATGACACTAGCAAGAAGGGGTCAACATGAACCAGTTCAAAAGATCCAAGGACTACCTAGGTTGTTCAACTTTCAAGAACTGCGACCGGAAAGTTAGTCCTGGCCGGTCGCTGTGCCAACCCCGTTTTTAGTGCTCAATAATCTTTCCTAAGGAGTCTAAGTGTTGTTGGAGTGTGATCTCTAATGTATAGCTTGACTTTAACACCCCCAAACTTGAATTTAACTTGCCTATTTGGAATGGCTTA
The DNA here is from genome assembly GCA_016808115.1 of Tetrastigma voinierianum. NCBI lineage: Eukaryota > Viridiplantae > Streptophyta > Magnoliopsida > Vitales > Vitaceae > Tetrastigma > Tetrastigma voinierianum. The sequence continues at coordinate 13,953 of JAEQBH010006045.1, read as the reverse complement.
ACACATAAGAACGAGAACGCACCTATTGATTCACTTCAACTACTCCTGAGAGGATTAACTCTAAGACAAACTTGGAATAGTACTAGTACCAAGAAGTTTTAAGTGAGAGTTCCTGTAGCGAGGATCCATTAGTGACTCCCCACCAGTTGGTTAAGGGCACTGGGCATTCAATTCCCCTAAAACTTCACCCCGAACACTCAACCAAACCTCGAGGCCCTAGACTGTGGAAATCATCCATCCTCTGTCCCATGTAGTGGGCAGTGAAGTCAATGGCTCCCGGCCAGTTGGCTCAGGGCATTAGGCTTTGAAAGCCCTGACCGTGTCCGGATTCCGATTGGAAGATCCACTTATATCAAACCATAAGCTTTTTTTTTTAAGGTGTCCCATCACTTAGGTGTTTAAAATTTCCAAGGTTCGTAGAACTCTTGCATGGTGAGTCTGGAATCGAGGCATACTCCGAAGATCACGTGTGTGTGTGTGTGCATGAACTTATTTAAAATTGGTTTCGAGATCTAAAAGGTGGCCGTATTACGGTTATTCAACTTTATACACTCGTAGTCCTCGCGATCACAACAACCATGGAGTTCCCTATCACCGAAACACAGGGCTTTCTGACATTATGACTCCCATTTTGCAATCATGGTCAACTAAGGCCAGAAACAATTAAAACTAACTCTCAGTCACTATCATAATATTGGCAATGCAAATATGTTGGTACATAAAGGGAGGGTGTCTGTCTTTAAACATGCTAGAAAAAACAAAACAAACTAAAACTGATGAAAAGTAGACCTAAAACACGCCTAAAACATGCAAAGATAAAATCAAAATAAAATAAATAAATAAATAACACGAGCCAACCTGTATACCCACACATACACCTTAAACTTAAAATTGACAGTGTCCTCAATTACACAAAAGAAAATAAAGGCAAAGAGATATGTCCCAGAGAATCACTGCAGTGGTGGTGGCGGTGGCGATGTGTAAAGAGAGAGGAGATGAGCCAATTTATGCGTGATATGGTTCTGGCTAGCGGGAATGGTGGCCATCTCACCTAATGGCGTCTTATGTCCTAACTCGTAAGCAACACTGCCCCGAGACTCATCCCACATGCGCTAAACCGTGGTGGCGTAGCGCATGAATCAAGCCTGTGGACCGAGTAAACTGAAGGGACCTCGTGGTCGCCACCCCTGGGGTCGCCTCGCACTAGGGTGTGGCTGTTGTAGCATCCCCTATTGATCTCTCATCCGACCGCCGGCCCCCCGAACTTCGCTCAAAGTGCTGGTGGTAGGTGCCGCCGCACCTCGGCTCCCAGGAGTCCAACACTCCAGGGACCCCTACTACCAAAGACAACTCGCAGAATGAGCGAGGGGTGGATCAGTGGCCTTGCATCTCCTGGGTCGACCTAATCAACCCCGTCATGACATCCCATAACCAAACCCCTGGGTCATGGCGTAGAGGAGGACTGCCTTGTCCTTCAGAATTGTATTTAATGTAGGCAGCTTCACTCAACACACAAGAAATTATCCCGTGACCTTAGCTAATGATGCAGAGGGGAGTGCATCCGAAAAGTGGTGAAACACCAAGCCGATGGTCGGGCATTTCCACACACCTTACGTATGGTTCTCCTACATCAAGTTTACCATAATCAGGTTAGCAACAGCGCCCTATACCCGCGGCGACTATCGCCATCTAGCAGTGCCAGATACTTGCCATGGCATGGGCACCAAACTCACTCCACTCAGCTTCTGGACGTAAGACCCGTGAGTGTCGACCTCAAGGGGCGGATTGAGTGGAACTCCCGCACGATCGGGGCCATTCCGAGAACAGGGGGTGCACAAAGCATTCACTACCGCGCTCGATAGTGAAGTTGAAAATGGAATGGAGGTGTCCGCGTCAAGACGAACGAGCGATTGAACAATGACTCATGATAGATCCGCTAGGCCTCCTAGGAAATGAATCGGTGTGGATCTTCTGGAGAAGGTGGTGCCGCCCGCGAGGTGGAGCCAGATCGCTGTCTTTTGGCTAGGATCGACTTCCTGGGAGCCATGGTGGTCGATCGAGGTGTGGAGATCTACAAACACAACAAAAAAAATGAGAAAGTGAGAGGAAAGGGCGGTCAAAAGTCATGTGGAGGAAAAATGAAAAGTCGCAGGTATTTATAGGGTTTAAACTTTGCCACTACGTCGCGGCGAAGGGCTCTACGTAGAGACTGCGGCTTCGCACCTTCAGTCCTCGAAAAACTCACAAAACACATTAAAACAACAAAGCGTAAAGTCCAAAGCGTAAATGAATCGGGGTGAGCAATTAAAAAGATCTTAAAATAATGCAAGTTCAAAGTGGGAAGCGGGATCTCACAATACTACCGCTTCCTAAGAAGCGCGCATGTTTAACGTCAGTATTTAACATTCCTTCGCAACGCATAAATATCAGAGCAAAAAATAACTGACTGTTTGCACTCACACCTTTACGTCCTCGCTTCCGTGTGCTAGATGGTGCTCCTTGCCTTCCCGCATGAATTCCTCCTCCAAAATAGGGTTTCACCTTGGGCATTGACTTTGAACTGCCCTTCTTCGATGGCCATCTCAACACTTCCATAGGGAAATACTTTAAACCATCGTGAAATATACTAACCATTTTGACTTCAACTTGCCAAGGAAGAGTTTCATCTTAGAATTGAACAACAAGACTTGTTGACCAGGCTCAAACTCTTTCCTTACAATATGCTTGTCATGCCAAGCTGCCTTCCTCTTATGGATTCAGCATTCTCATAACCCTCATTGCGAAATTCATCTAATTCATTTCATTCAGCATCCGCTTTCTCTCCCAAGTACCTTACTTATCCTATGTTCAAAAGCCTACGCTTCCAAGATGTTTCTGGCGTTCTAATTCCACTAGCAAATGGCGCACTTTCCCATAGACTACGAATGGAGATGGTTACCTAATGGGGTTTAATGTTTGGCCTTGTACGCCAAAGTGCATCATCAATCTTCTTACCAATCTTCCTCAATAACCTCCGATTGCTTTCCGTGAACGGAGTCTTTATCTCCGATTCGACACTTATCTGTCCATTTCACATGTGGTAAGCGAGTGAAGTTCGATACCAACACGCTGAGTATTCGGCAAGACCTTATCAACCAGCCTTGTTGCACAAGTGAGTACCACCCATCCATGATCAATGCCTCGAGTGCCAAACCTGTAAATACGTGGCCGGGAAGGAACTCTGACTACCACACCGCATCATTCGTGGCATGCTCCAGACGGGCCTCTACCCATTCGGAGACGTAGTCCACATCAAGGAGAACATACAGTTATCGATCGAAGAGTGAATGGACCCATGAAGTCCATCCCATAAGTCAAATAACTCTAACCTCTAGAATTGCAAGGCGTGATGGTGGCTCTCATCCCAGTTGAAATGCCGCCCATTCTTTGGCACTTATCACAGGTAGAAACAAATTGGTGCGCATCCTTGAACAGGCTAGGCCAGTAGAAACCTTATTGAAGTACCTTTGCTACTGTCCTCTGGCCTCTAAAGTGTCCCCCACATGATAAAGTGTGGCAGTGATTTAGGATACTACCCATTTCATCTTATGGTACACACCGCCTTATCACTTGATCCGCACAATGCTTGTACAAAATAGGCTCTTCCCAGTAGTAGTGCTTCAAATGTGCAAAGAACGTCTTCTTTCACGGGTAGCACCCAAGCGAGATAACCTTGGCCACTAGGTAATCACATAGCCTGAAACCATGGAACCGCTCTGTCTCCAATTACTAAAGTCGTCTATCCGAAATCATCATTAACCTATACCTCGTCTCTGTGCCCTTCCCTAATCATGACGATGGTCTCAAAGAACTAGGTTCCCTCTGCTCCCTTCTTGTCCTTTGATTTCTAGGTCACCCTGCAATAGAGCACCCAATCAGATAGTCTCTACTGGCTTTCAGATCATTTTAGTCATTAGGTACTTAATGGCCAAGTGGTTAGTGTGCACTATTACCTTGTTGCCAATCAAGTAGGGCTTAAATTTGTCAAAGGCGAAAACAATGGCCAATAGATCTTTTTTAGTGGTGGCATAGTTTAGCTAGGCATCATTCAAAGTATGGCTAACATAGTGAATCACCTGGAATATCCTTTCTCTTTCTCGCCTAACACTACTCCTGATCGCATAGTCATCAAGGCCACACATTAGCTCAAACGGAGGTCCTAACTGGGTGCTACCACTACGGGCTGATACCACCCTATCTTCAGATTAAAAGCTTGCACACTTCATCAAAATCAAAATGGTGTCACCCGAATCTAGCAACTCGACAAGGGCTTTGCGAATCCAAGAGAAATCTTATGAACCGCCTCTATTAACCTCAGGTGTCCTAGAAAGCTTCTTATGCCCTTTACTGATGATGGTGGGGGTAGTTTCTCTATTGCCTCAATCTTAGCTTTGTCGACTTCATTCCACTGGGCAGAACCAAAGGCTCAAGTACTCATGCCTCCCGCACTACACGGCACTTCTCCCAATTCAAAGACAAGATCGGGTTTCTTCACATCTAACAGGCACCAACCTCAAGTTTTCTAGACAATTGTCGAAGGAGTTCCCCAATACTAAAAAGTCTTCCATGAACACCTCAATTGGATTTTCAACCATATATAAGAATATGGCCACTACACAAGATCGGGAATGTGCCTAAGCAGTATCGCATGTACCCCAAAGGGCATTCGCCTAAATGCTAATGTACCATAAGGGCAAGTGAAGGTCGTCTTCTCTTTATCCTCCGGGGCTATAGTGATCTGATTGTAGTTGGAATACCCATCTAAGAAACAATAATATTCATGCCCTGCCAGCCTATCTAACATCTGATCAAGAAATGGCAGTGGAAAATGGTCTTTTCGGGTAGCCTTATTCAATTTCCGGTAGTCAATGCAAATTCTCTAACCTGCGGATCGCTCTGAAGGAAACAATATATTATTCTCTATCTTATCACCGTTGTTCCTCCCTTTTCAGACAACCTCGCATCGACTCACCCATGCAAATCGCAATGTGATGTTACCCTAAGATCTACCACTTACATTTCCCACGACCCTTCTTTCATGGTTGATTATGTCTCCTATGTTTCCACCGAAGGCTTATGACCATCTTCTGTAAGAATGCGATGCATACACATGTGGAAGGACGAATCCTCTTTAACCACCCAAAAGACCGCCTAAGCGCATCCTCGGGACCGAGTACTCCTCAATAACTTATCTTCTTCCGTTGTCATTAAGTGAGGCAAAATAATCACCGGTAAGGTGGAGGCGTCCCTAGATAAGCATGACTCAAATGGCTAGGTCATGACGCTCAAAATACCCTAAAATCTTTATAATAATTTTGTATTATATTCTGTATAAATCGAGCCAAACTGGGTAGTTTTTCGAAAACTGATAAATTGTTAAATTCGTGAATGTGAAGTGAAAATGTGAGCATATGATTAAATATTATGCTAAAATGAGAAATTGATCAACCCGAAAATAAACCCGAAGTTAAAAAGGGCAAATTTTGGAAATTGGTAAAATGAGGACCTAAGGGTCATTTCCAGGATAAAGAATAAAGGTCTAAGAGTGAATATGGAGAATTTTAAATGCAAATAGAGAAGATATTCGGGGCAAGATAGAGCATTTAGGGAGAACTTAAGTCCAAAATGGATTTTTGGGCGGGTCAAAACAAAGCCTTATGAGAGTTAATGACCCAGACCACATTTCCGTCTTAGAACACATTGGAGCAAAAACACATTTGGGATTTTGAGAGAGAAAGAGGCTAAGGCTTGGAGAAGAATGAGGTTTTGGTGAGATTCCTCCCTTTTTGCTCAAGATCTCAGCAGGGAAGCAAGGAAAAGGCTAAAGTCATGCAAAGTAGAGATTAAAGGTAAGAACCAAAACCCTAGATTTCTTTACATGATATTTCAGTTAGTAAAACTCTAATCCATCCACGGGTTTTACCTACGGGTTGGTTTAGATGATATTAAAATGCCTTGTGAGAGTTTTCCATAATTTTTTTTAGGTTTTCGAAAGTGATTTGGAGAAAATCTAAAAGGAGCAAAGAGAATCGGGCAAAAACTGCCCCTTCGCCGCAACGGTATGGCACCTCGCATCTGCCAGTAGCTCCTACGCCAAGCAAAGAAGGGCTACTCTCGTCGCAAGGCCGAAAGGCCAAAAGGCCCCCTCGAAATACGATACTCGCGCGAGCTTTGCTACGCCGCAGCCAGAAAGCGTTGTCGCGGCGTAGACACTATTCATAGAGGCAAAATTTTCTGATTTTTGTTCCGAAAGTCTCATATTCGCACACCGATAGTTTAAGGACACTAATAAATTATTAATGTGGGTTCAAATAAGGATGTTCAAGTGAACGACTGACTCATGAGCGTGACTTCAAGGATGCACCACCCATCCGTCTCACGGGGCTTAAGCAGATTTAAATACCATGCCTAGGTGCACCAATCTGGCATCCGCATGATGGGGGAGATTCTAAATTGTGAAATGTGTAAGCACATTACCGAATGATAGAAAGGACGGGATTCACCAAACAGGATCCGTCATGAATGTGAAATGTATAGACAAAGTGAAATAAGAAACTTTGATGAGTAAAAATGAGATTTGTAAACTAAATACGTCCTTAAGAGTATTTGTTTAAATCTCATGATTTGAGTTAAATGATTTGTTGCATGTGGAATTGCACACTTTGACATGATCAATGATTTAAGTAAATTGAAAGCATGTGAAGATGCATATTTGATATGATCAATGATTTGAAAGGAAAGCATGTGGTTAAGCATGAGTATTGATGATATAAAAGGTATGATTTTATGATAAATGCATGTCATGTTAAACTAAAATTGAAATATAATCAGATAAAACACTACATGAAAATGCTAGTGTGTAGTTTTATCTATGCGTAGGTTTCGAGTAAAAAGGAACGAAGGCAAGATCAAGAAGCTTTAGAGTCATAGACAAAGTCAAGAGCCGTATAAGTATATACCCCGCCATATGCATATCATTTCTTTCGAACATGTGGCATTTTGTGAACAAAAAAGTTGAACTCTGAACTAATGTTTTGTATATCATTTTATAAAGGCATGATATGCCATTCTGTAAACAAATTGTTTAAGAGTAAATGTTTATGGGCCTACCATTTGAAAATGCTTCCGTGTAAATACGAACTCTAAAATGAAATGACGTAAATAAAACGTTTTGATAAGATAAATAAAAATGGTCTGAGTAAATCGCCCGGCTCGTGATCCACTATTCGCCGGGCCGTGGATTCGTCGCAACATTTTGAAAAGAAAATTTAATAAAATCCAGAATAAAAAGGAATTAATTGAGCATCTCGGACCGGGTTCGATCCGCTCAATCAGTCGGACTTAAAAAGGGGTGCTACCCGGTAGTGGATTTTTCTCCATCTTCGGTGGTCGTTTCAAGAATGGCAATCGACGTTGGAGCAATTTCACCTAGTGGTTCGTATATTTCCTTCATTAGTCGAAGGAGTCCATCCATTTCCTCACATACTCTTCGACCTCTTTCCCGCCTCTTCTTATTCGCTCTATACTAGGTTATTCCAAAGGGTCGTTGTAACGACTGCACTAAATAATACAAGTTTTAAACGCTTTGACAAAGTTTGACCAAGTTTGACCAACAATTAGTATAAATTCGTTGACTTTTTCAAATATGGATAATTTTGGTCGACTAAGACACTATTTCGTAGGCCCTTGCCGATACGAGTTCATAGGATCTGGTTGAACGCCAAAATCCGAATTTTACTGATAAAAAGTTATGGCTCAGTTCAAAACAAGAAAGTATTTTACCAATGTCCAAAGCTGTCTTCGCCACCTAAAGCGAACACCCTAGGCCCTATATAAACATAGTTTTGCTTTCCAAATAGAACCCTAGCCCCAAAACACTCATTTTCAGCTCCAAAACACTAGAAAATTCTCCAAAACCTGCGGGACCTCGAACTGGTCAAGCTTAACCGCTTTACGCCAACCTGTTTTAGCCGTGAGGTGTTTCCTACACCCCTTGTTACACGCACGCCAAGGAGGAGCGCCACCACCGATCATCACCTTTGTCGGCCAAATTTCAAGGTGAACCACCGTCGAAGCCCGTGATCGTGCCGACAACCGCGCTGGCGGCCGCTGTGGATCACGGATTTTGATGCCGTTTTCTCCCGCCATTCCAGACCGACCCATGCCTCTCCCATTTTTGGACCCTAACTCATTCCCGTGGTCCCGCGCATTCTCACCGTTTGAAAGATATGACGAAAAACAAATTTGGCCGATCGGTCGATAGGAAGCCTTCCTGGCCACCACAAAGAACCTCGACCAAGGTAAGGGCACGGGCCAAAGGCTCCCTGGCCTCGCCTGCTGATATAAAGTTTGTAAATTTTGGGACGCCGCTTGGTTAGTTTTCCATTTTTTGGGTCATTTCTGCACTACCGGTGTTGCTCGTGGACCAAATCGACACCACAATCGGGGTCAAATTAGGAAAATTGAAGCCGATTAGTGAAATCGACATTTTATGAGTTATCGAAGGTTCAATTTCGAAAATTAGCCTCCGTGAAAAACCCCAATTCTCAGGGTGTACCGGTCCGTAGGCACATCGTATAATCGGGACTGGTCAGGTCCAATTTAGCTTAGTTTCATAGTTCTAAAATTATTCTAAGACATTTTGGGGCATCCCAATGTCTTCGTTGCTTATCGCTTCAAATGGTATTTTTATATTATTACTGCACTCACTTATCAGCTCGGAGACGATCCCGCAGGCGGTGACTGAGCATCAGAGTCCGTGGAGATTTACATGTTTTGGGTAAATGCTTGGGGGTATTATTATGATATATAATTGTATACTTATTATATATATAAATCCTATTTGATCGAACTATTGGTTACGCATAAATATAATTATCTGTTTATATAAACAAGTTATCATTTCATGGGATTTTGTCAACATTTTAAATATTTGGAAATTTACCGAGTTCATGGATAAATTGGTGGTATTTAAACATTTTGGTACATGGATTGAGGTTTTAAACCATTTTTGAAAATTTATTGATTAAGAAATGGATTTTGAGATTTCGTGAAATGGTTATAATACAAAGGTCGTTGGAAAGGTGGTATGAGCAAGGATACGGTGTTGTTGTTATGAGTTGATGTACCATATAGTACCGTAGGTTCGATTTACCTATATTATAAAGGCACTGGGTTTCCTAATCTGTCGTGAGGTCGGGTTCCATCCAACAAGCATATTATTTCCACTACCGTGATGCTCCGGATTACCCGGTTTGCTTACGCCACTGTCGCGATACAAGTACCATCCAACCAAGCATATATTATTTCCACGACCGTGATGTCGGGATTACCCGAAGGTTTATTAGTTGCCACTGTGTCGTGAGGTTGGTTCCATCCAACGGTTATATATTGTTTCACTACTGATGTCTGGGTTTACCCAAGGTTTATTACCAGCCACCGAGTCGTGAGGCTTCCAAGCCACCGACTCCGCCACTATGGGTATATGGTACCTACATATCAGTTGGTTTCGAAAGTAAGGTATAAATCCATTTCAATATTTATGGTTATTGTATTTTCATGATTATTTTTACGACATGATAGTTATATATATTTTATGCTCAATTTTTATGTTGTGAATAAATTCAGGTCATAAGGTTCTTACTTGATGATGTTTAAATTTTTGAGCATGAATTTCATATTGTTGATTTGGTATGTCAGTTTTCAGGAAATGTGATCTCCAAACTAGAATCTTACAAAGAGTGGACGTGAGGTCTGAGAGAATAATCCCAATAACATTTATCTTTCTATATCACAAATACCACTGATTATTATCTCATGCTTTATTCATAATACTGCCTTCTTAGTCCACATATCCCAGAGACCATCTTCAAACAAAGGCTTCTTACACTGTTAAAAAAGAAGAATTTTGCAAAGATTATATTCATTCATCTCGCTTTCTCATTTTACTGACTTATGTATTTCATAATCTCAAATTCATAAAACACTCTTAGAATGCTCGATCTTAGTGCATTGAACTCATATGAGTCTTTATCATGTGTGTTTCGTGGTTACTTAATTTCCACGCATATATTTCATTCAGGGATTTGAGCACAGGATCTTTATATATATATTGAGGTATTATATTAATGCAGGTGTTTACTTTCTTTCTTAAAGTCAGTTCCATTGAACATTCCCTGATCAGACAAAGGAGAACTCACTAGCGGACCACCCGTGTGTGTGAATCTGGGAGGGCTCGGCCCGGTCTTGTCAATCGGCTGGGACCACTCATGGCTAGACACCATAGCCTCCACTTTGGCCTCATCATGAATAATGGTGGTCACTCTCACCTAAAATCCAATAAACCCAAAGATGAACTCGACCCCGCCATCCCGCACCTCAATTTCCCAACTCTCCCGCTACACATCAATCATCAGTCCGCCAGCATGAAATGGTCACTCTTAACATACGGTAGTTTTTATCTTCCATGTCCCGAACGGCGAAAATCTCGCCGGGGAAGATAAACTTTGTCTACCTTTACCGTAACGTCTCTATCACCCCCCCGGATGTCTGACTCGTTTACAATCGGAGGTGGATCAGAGGCCGGGGCGAGCCACCAGTCCTGGGCCGTTGGAATATGGATAACAAAGATGAGGTTTATACTAGCTCACAGTCAGCCACAACAATGCCCTCTCAAAGATGGAGTTCTCGACAGGCTAAGGAATAGTAAATCGCTAGGTCTTTCAGCCTCAGGGCAGCTTCTCCAAGGATGGCACTACATTCGATGAGATTCACTATCTCGAACCGACAAATTTCTTTTCTTCGACAAGATATCCTTCATGAATTTTACATAACCCGGCATCCGCTTTAACGCACAAGAATGGAATGTTTATATTCAATTTCTCAACACTTCCATAAACTTAGTGAAATGTTTCGGCCCAATTTATTCTTCTTCAAGCTGCCGAGGGTACCTAATCGGGACAAAGGTTCGCTCATGGTTAGTCGATCTTTAGCCTCAGTTTCTTCTTCCACAGACTTTTTCTCTTGGGGCTGTTCCCTTTCTATCTTGTCATTCTGACTAGTCTGGATTACTTCCTCAATTTCTACCTCTCCTATCACTGGTGGCTACCCTGGTACTGCTAATTCTCTACCACTTCTCAATGTGACAACTTTTACATGTTTATTACCTTCGCTCCCTGGGTTCAACTCTAAAGTTGCTAGGTAATGATCCGTGTCAGCCTCCACAACAATGTGGCCATTCGGGCCTATATTTTTCCACTTTCGTGTTTCTGAGTCGGGCCCCTTGGATTCCGTAGTCGGGTAGATTGGTTTTGTAACTGCTAAGCCTGATTTAATTTGGAATGTGATGCCCCATTCATAAATGTGCTATGGGAAGTCATCATATGGGCTAAGGCTTCTTCCAAATCCACTTTCTTCTCAGGTGGCAGTTTGCTCGCTTGTAGTGGTGGCATATTATTTTGGTTGTTCCTCCAGCCATAGTTCTGATTGCTCTAATTATTTTGGTTACCTCTCCAACCCTGGCCCTGATTTTGATTTTGATTTTGGTACCTGTTCTGATACGCATTACCTTCATACTGTCCCTGCTGTTGTTGATTCTGCTGATTCACATACCGTGCCGCTTCTACCGTCATCCGCCCCGACCGACAATCCATGCACTATGTCGACCAATCGCAGACTCGTGATATCTCCTAGGTCGCTCAATCGTGACCACTATACCTCGTTGTTTCTATAGCCGCTCGCTTAATCAGGCGACACGGTTTACCAGTTATCAGAACTTCTCAGACCGCCTCCCGCTAAGGACTTCCTAGGTGCTAATCTATCTCGAGGCCACTAATTAGAATTAGTGGCTATATTTTCCAATATCTCATAAGCTTGATCTGTAGTTTTTTTCATCAGGGCACCTCCTACTGAGGCATCAAGATCGTCCCACTAACTGCTTAAACCGTTATAAAACGTGTGCACCTGCATCCATCTAGTTAACTTATGATGTGGGCATCTCCTTAGTAGCTCATGAAATCTCTCCCAAGCCTCAACCAAGTTCTCCCCCTCAAATTGTCTGAATGTGTTGATCTCTTACACTAGCTGTACGATCTTTGTGGGTGGGAAAATTTTGGTCAAAAATTTCGCACTAAGTCATTCCTCGAGGTAATGGAATCTGGTCAAGGCCAACCAATGCTTAGCTCCGGCCGCTAAGGCAGCCAGGAAAAGACGCAATCTTAGAGCTTCTTCTGTTGCTCCATTATACTTGACTATGTTGTAGACTTCAATAAACTCGTCGATGCATCTCTGGATTCTCACTAGGCAACCAATGAAATCAGATATCAGGAGCTTTCTGCAGAGTTACTCCTTTCAACCCTCAAAGTTGCTCGCTTGAATAGTGGTCATCAGATAGCTGACTGACAACTCGTAGTGGTAAGGCGAACTCCTGGCAGCATATGCGACTATCGCCAGATAAATGATCCGTGGCCTGATTCTATAATTGGCCCATTCCGATCCACCAAGGGTTCATTCCTCGAACTCCGTCCTTCATCCTCTCGATTTTGCATGATTTTAAATCAGTCAGATGTGCTTCTACGACCGATAATGTCCGCTCTCGCTTCAGATCAAATTGAAGTAATTCCCACAATCTTGTCTTGCATGCACACACCACCTACTTTCTCAAATCAAGTATGAAGTCGAGACCAAGTCACATCACAAATGAAATAAGGAGAATACCTAAAAACAAAGAATAATAATTCAAAAAAAAAAGATTAATAAGCAAAAAGAACTAAATAAAATAAAATTGATCCAAAGTACAATCTATGGTAATCATTTGTCACTATCAACACTAAATTTCCTCGCAACAAAGACCAAAAACTCGACTTCGCTAAAAGTGAGTGTGTGTAAAAATTGGTAAAAATGCACTACGCGCCGCAAGACACGATCGAAGTTCACGATTGTAAAGGCTAGGTCAAGTGTCAAGCTCCCATGAAGAGAAGCTGTCATCACTAATTTAGTGACCTCGATAATATTTGGATCCACTTCTAGCGACTTTACCTTTAAATTAATTGATTTAAGGAAAGTCTAATATCAGTAAATTCGATTTAAGGGAATGTGATGAGAAAACTAGGATTTTGCCTTCGCCTACCACACTTCGATGGATTTTAACCTAGATATGCATTTATTTAATATTCCATATGATTTATATTAGCGGGTTGATCGTGCCTACAAGCTATTCTCTCTCGAGATATAGCTGCCTATCTCACTAGTGGGGTGTATTGCATCTCTGCTTCGACCCCTTGACTCCGAGATGCATGAATGTGCAAACCCTAGTGCTACACTCCCTTTGAACGTGGATACCCTATTCCCTTTAATCGACCGAGCATTGCTTTACCCATGTCCCTACGAGTCATCTTCTCTCAATATTAGACTCCTAGCATTAGCATGCCACAATTGGCCAAATAATAACATGTGATTAATTCAAGAGTAAAGCAACCATAGAAATTCATATCGATATTAAATAAACCACAATTAAAGTATTAATCCATAATGGTGCAATTAGGGTTGACAAAACCCTAGAGAGAAAAGTTAGTTCATAGTGATTCTCATTACAGACTGAAAGATTTTCAACATCAAACGAATTAGGAAAGAAATACGTGAAGAAGCCATCTTCGATCTCTAATCCGTCCCACCACCTCTCTCTCTCCGTCTCCTCAGGTTCAGTTCACCCGATCCCCTCCTCTTGCCCTCGAAATTGGCTCCCCTTTATATCTCTTGATCCGGCCCATCAATGGCCTAGAAAATCTGAGCTTTGTAATGCTCCTCGTTCCGAAAAGGAGACTCTGGCCACGCCGCGCGCACCCCGAGGCCGACCTGACATTTGTGCCTGTCGCACAGCCTCCACGCCCGCCGCTACACTACGCCAGGGTGAGTGCC